>CAUYRT010033980.1:0-49101 GCA_963574885.1 Lepilemur ruficaudatus
TATTTTATTAAATCCCAATTTACTACAAGAACTCATCACGCTATTTATCCCATAATCTTACAGTATCCACGTATGATTCACTTATCTTTTCTATTACTGCTTTTAGTTCTTTTCCTTTTTTTCACTTCCTTTCCATTTTCCTTCTACTCTTACTTTCTCTCATTTTTTCATTTTTCTTTCCTTTCTATTCTTTATTCACAATATTTGTTTAGCATATTGTGGGGCTTATCTGATTGGCTAGTCAATTGTGTCATATCTCTAAAAATATACACTTGTCTCTAACTCTTATTTTTGTTATATTCATTGATGAAACAACTGATTCTTAATAAAATATGTGTATATGTGTATATATAAAGACACATTTATTTATATTCTATATTTACTGTATAAATATTTAATATTCATATATTTACTATATATACTTTTCTATATGTGTCTATACACATATGTACAATGTGTATGTGTATCTATGTATATATGCTTCAACATATATACACATTTACCTATATTCAACATACACACATACACACATATACATATATGTAATTATAAATGTAGAATTTATGTCTAGTTAAGAGGTTAGCAAAATATGACCCACAGGGTCAAATCCAGGCCACTGTCTATTTCTACAAATAAACTTTTGTTGGACCACTATCACATTCATTTTTTAATATATTGTCTATGGCTGCTTTTGTGTTGCAATGACAGAGTTGAATAGTTGTGACAAGAAATTTATGCTCTTCTAAACCAAAATATTTACTATCTGTTTTTTTCTATAAAATTTGCCTCCCCTACTCTAGTTATTTATAGTAGAAATAGTATTTTCATAAAAAGCATTTTCTTCGTGTATCTACTAATTTATTGCAAAATGTATTAAGGGCAAACTAGATTCTATTAGGTATTAAAAACTAAAGTTAAATTGGCAATAGCTCTTGTCCTCAAGCAGTATATCTTAGTGAATACACAGAAGCTAGAGACAGGCTGAAAACCGCACAAAGGGCAACCAGCTAAGGCACTCCTTGAGTTGAGTCAGTTATACTGAACACTACACTTTAACATTGGTTGTAATGTGTATTTCCATTATATATGTGCTTATATATGTACATTTGGATTTTTACATGTATATTTTATTTTTAATCTTCTTCAACACAATTTAAGTAAATTATGCTTTTATTTCCATGTGGAAAACTTTGTAAGCCATGTGCCCCCAGGTTTTGAAAATCCGGCCAGTCACTTAGGATGATACCACTTTCAGATTTACAAAAGAAAGGGTACTCACAATTTCCATTAATCGACTCTCCTTGTAAATGCAGAATAATTATTTTCTTTCTTGATATGATTCAAAGATAAAATACACTCTAAACTCTCATTTAAGTCTGCAGAATATAAGGTACAGATTCTAATGTAATGGGCTAAAGTATGAGAATTAGATGCCACTTAATTTTGAACACAAGAAGTGAGATATCATTTAACTCTAGTGAGATTGGCTTTTATCAAAAAGTCCCAAAACAATAAATGTTGACGTGGATGAGGAGCGATAGGAACACTCATACACTGCTGGTGGGACTGCAAACTAGTGCAATCTCTGTGGAAAGCAATATAGAGATACCTCAAAGAGCTAAAAGGAGATTATCATTTGATCCAGCAATCTCAATACTGGGCATCTACCTAATGGAAAAGAAGACATTCTATCAAAGTGACATCTGCATTTGAGTGTTTATAGCAGCACAATTCACAATTGCAAAGATGTGGAAACAACCCAAGTGCCCAACAATATATGAGTGAATTAATAAAATGTGATATATGTATACCATGGAGTTCTACTCAACCAAAGAAAACAATGGTGATCTAGCACCTCTTGTATTATCCTGGATGGAGCTGGAGCCCATTCTACTAAGTGAAGTATCCCAAGAATGGAAAAACAAGCAGCACATGTACTCACCATCAAATTGGTGTTAATTGATCAACACTTATGTGCACATAGGGTAGTAACAGTCATGGGGTGTTGGGCAGGTGGGGAGGGGAGGGGGGGGTGGGATATATATATTCACACATAATTACAGTGTGCACCATCTGGGGAATGGACATCCTTGTAGCTCGGACCCAGGCAGGGCAAAGGCAATATTTGTAACTTAAACATTTGTACCCCTATAATATTCTGAAATAATATATATATATATATATTAAAAAAAAGAAACAAGTCTATTGCCTTTTGTCAGTAACAGTCCAACTTTTAGCTGTCGCTGGTATTAGGGCAGAAATAATTTCAGTAATTTAGATTCTACACAAAACTTGATCTCTGGATTTCTATTTATAGCAGTAGTTGTAGGAGGCATCTAATAACTTTACTAGGATCCCCAACTTGTCTTTCTCAAGGTGAGAGAAGACACAAGCAGTCAGTGTCATGGTAAATGTCCTGGTTACATCAAGTGACTTTCCTATTTGTTCATTGATCTGTTGTTTTAGCCAACCAAGTGGATTCCTGAGTTGTCTTCCTGTGTCAAGCATTTTATAAATCCAGTGAGCAGAGCGTGACTGCCACATTACCCATGATCTCCAAATAGGTGACAAGGACTTGCCAGCATCATTACCTTCTAAGTGAAATATTTGAACCCCCCTTGTCATCCGTTAGGAGACAGAGAATTAGGAGTATGAAGTATGGATTCAATTTGACAAAATATTTAGGTTTTGTGGGTGATCGCTAAGTAAAAATATCCTACTTTTTTTTTTTTTACCTACTGAAACAATTTGGATTGTTCACAGTTACAAAGCTATAAATCTTATTTTCTAATTTATAGAATGATGGCTCAATTTCATATTATTCTGACCATTCTAGTGTTTCTTCTATTTGCAACATCAAATTTTTGCATAACGATTTCGGGGGACAGGATTGGTCTTAGGGCAATGGTATCTGAGACACTCATAATCTCACTCCGTTTTGAAGCTAAGCATAAAGAGCTAAGAGAAAATAAGGGGCTGTAGTTGGCCCAAAGTGGTTGCCTGGAATCACTAATTGCCACGAGATTTGATTTGTTTTGCTGAGCCATACAAGGATCATTAAGTTTGCATACAGACCTGAAGCTGAGTGAATAAGACGGCTTACATATATTCGACAGTACAGTGTTTTTGAGATGCCTATGTGTCTTGCTTTTATGTCTGTCTTCACTCTATCTCCTGTCTTTCACAATTAACTCATCACATGGTATTTAGTTCATAGCAGGTGTTTAGGAATAATTGATTATGTGTGTTCTGGATGTCAAAAACGAGGCTTAGATTTTTAAAGTCCCCAGGTAAAATAAATGAAAATCCCCATAACTGCTGTTCAAGCTAAGACTGACTATCTCTTGGGTTTATGTATTGAAAAAAGACTAGAAAGTTTCTATGGGCCTATATGGTAGTAAATTCTTTAATTTCAATTAAATACTATTGACTGACCATAGCCCAGCAAATGTATTATTATATAAAATATACCTGCACCTATGTAACTAGTGTAACAGCATTCTTTGAATAGTTACATAACTTATAAAATACTTTCACTTGTTTCATCGTCATTTGATTAGAGTCTCTCACACATCCTGGAATTTGTATAGAGAATATGCTGTTACCATTCTGTCACATTTATGAGGAAACAAAGGCTCAGATAGGCTAACTCACACGATCAATGTTATACAGTAATCCTGAGGATAAAACAATACGAGGTATATTAAAACTATTTTGTAAACTATATATGCTAATGAGATAGCGCTAGGACTCTAATCCAACTTCTAAGTATAGACTTCTCTGTTACAAAGTTTTAAATAAATTATTCTATGTAATCAGGTATTCTGTAGATAAGAAGCTTTTCTGATAAACATTTTGCCATTACCAAGGTTCTGTTTTGAGTTTTAAAAATGTACCCAGATATTGAAGTTAACAGTGCTCAATCCAAGTAACATACTTTTAGCAATTTATCATAAAATCATATAAATTAGTGTATTTTTATTAGAGTGTCACTAATTTCACCCTCTTCTGAATTCCCTATTGACCTCCCATTAGCTTATTTTTTTCCCCTAAAATAATTAAAGTTTAGACATCTCAATTTACAGGAAGCCTGTTGCTCCCATTTAGAAAAGATGGCTTGTCAACAGAGGCAGAATGAATTTTGTAATTATAATACCTCATAACACCTTCACTATAGACTTTCATTATTAAAAAAATGACACAACTGACAGTGATTACACATCTCCATTCCATCTCAAACTTCATGGTAGATGTCTTTGAAAGAATACCTAGTACAACAATATTTGCACTTTCCTCAATCAGACATTGGCAAATACTTTACATCTCATCAAATATTTTACTGCTTAATGTGTATCTTTGAAAATGGACATCAGTCACCAAATTACACAAAGTTTTAAAAGCTACAGAGAAGCCACAGGCTGCCAGCTGCTGGTCATGCACAGAAATGAAGATTTGAGAAATCATATATTATCCCTGATCAACAAAAAATATGCTAGTCAAAACTTTGCATTTGGTGATAGACATAAAATAAACATATTAAAGAAACTGACCACAGATGGTAAGAAACGTCTATGTCTATACAGATAATACATTAAAGAAATAACTCAGACCATGATACCAGCTCAAAATTATCCACAACAGTAAAGAAAAATACACTGGTCTAAATGTAATTAAATATTATTCTTAATATGAATAATACAAAAACAATACTAATAACTAATGCTTTTATTAGTGGAAATACATTTTTACAAATACTATATAATCTTTGTCATAAAAGTCAAATTCAAAGATTATGCAGGTTGCCATAAGGATAGTACAAATTCCTTTATTAATTTAATAACTATATTGAGCCAGGATGTATATTAAAGAAGGGACAATTAGAAAACTTTTAAAACATTAAGTAGCCTTCCATAAAAAAATCTGAAGATATTCATTGTTCCTTTCTTTATTAATACTTAATATTTTCTAATTCAAATTCCATGTATAATATATGTACACTATATAAAAACTGTATTAACATAATTCTGTGTTGTATCTAAAATAAAAACACACACATGTTTGTGTACATATATGTACACATAGATATATAAATCTTGCTGCTGTAATTTTAGAAGAAAACAATGATCTCTTTTGTCATAAAAAAGCATTTGATTTTTTCATATGTTTTTCTCTTTTCCTCAGCTACTTAAAAAGTTGTGATGAAGTGGCATTTGAAGGTTCTGTCATATATTATAATTCTGTCATATAAAACACAAAAAGCCTTTGTTCTGGATAAGTGTTCTTAGAATTCAAAAAAAAAAAAGATCTGAAGACTTGCAGATCTGTAAATAATACATTTTTATCTAAAAAAATTATAAAACCAAAATTTTACTTTTGGAAAGTTATATATTTCTCAGAAGACATTGATATGTTTTGAAATTGATATAAACAAATAAAACAGGCTTTCTTCTTCAGAGTTTGTCGTCTGAGGCTCGGTTTTCCAATACAAGAGTTGTGTGATTTGGGGCATGTTGATAACCTGTCTGTGTCTGAGCATTGCCTTGAAAAATATAGGTGGTAACCAATTTCACATACTATCAGTACTTGATGTGAATGTTACATAAGATAATACACATAAAAATATTTACAGAGCACAAAGCTACTATAAATATTTGTGCTCATGTTTGTTTTTTTAGTTCTTTGTACTTAACTATTAAGCATGCTGATATTGACAATTTCTTTTTATTAAGGAAGATTACTTTGTTCTGTTTTGTGGAGATGGACCATTGGTAGTTTCTAATATTCAGTTTAAGTGATTTTGTTTAAATATTTGCTGTAGTAAAACTAGAAATCCAGGAGTTTTGAGCGAAATGAAAAATACTACTCAAAAATGTTAAATGAAACAATTAATGAAAATGATTTCAAATTTTACTTTTTTGTAGTAAAATTATCCCTGTAGTACATATATGGAAAATAGATTTCATTTTTAATTTCCTTCAGTTAATCCCATTTAGAGGTGTTGCTATATAACAATGTTTAGAAAATATTAGCTCTGAAGTAGAGCATAATTTTCCTGTCATGCAATCTATTCTATGGCATACAGATTGCAAAAGTATCATGACTTTTATTCCAAAAAACAACTAAGATTATATACACATGCATACAATGTAGTTATTTTCATATGTATTTCAAAATACAAATACAATGTATGCATCTGTACTTCATTTTATATAGTTTAAATTGTTTCTCATATATTTAATGGCTAGTAATTTTTAATTATAAATTTAGTTATTTCAGTATTTTTTACTTCCCCTGATATTTTGCATAAGTCTATGACTAACACTTGTTTGTATTGATACTCTAAGAATGCCTATTAATTTAAATTTTGTCATAGTTTTATTTGTTCTCCTTTTAATATTATTTCAATCCTTAGCCTATCTATAATTTTCAGTAATGACAAAATCACAATAACGTAGTATTGTGATTTTATACACTATCAATTTAGTAAATATATGCTTAACACACTTATTTCTTGATACATTATTTTATTGGATTTTATACGTTAGAATAATACTTTTATATACACCAAACTCATTAATAATTTACCAATTTTCAATGGCAAACAATAAAAGTATATTACTTCTGTCTTTAAAATTCTATTTTTATAAACATTAAGGAAAGTATTACTTTTAATGAAATTTCATTGTAATGAAATTTCCAAAAGAACAGCATTTTATTTAATGCTTTTAATGTTTTTCTTGTGTTGTGCAAAATATAGTACTGATGGGCCCAAACACGAGAATTAGCTCATCAAGTTTTACCCTCTGCTTACTATCTCCTTTAACATCTGAAATAAGGCACCTAGATAAAACAAATTAGTGTCTTTTCTGGGCATAAGATGGTATAGGTTGCATAAAGTTGAATATTTTTTAAGATGGCAAAAGAATTAATTCAGTTTTCCTGTTCTTAGGTTTTAATATTTTAATTATGGCAGGTTGGCTACTTATACATCACAGGTTAAAGTAACAGTGAAAGTGATAAATAAAACACACTCAAGTAATTATCATATAATTGCAACCATTCAGAAGACAGCATAAGAGCTATGAACTGGAAAATACAAGAAATCCTGGAATTAGGTTACATAAAACAGGTAATTCCCAAACGTGAAGAATGGAGATCAGGAGTGAATAAAGCATAGGGATAAAAATGGTAATGGAATACTCAAGAGGCAGTTAGTAGATAACATTGAGAAGAGCAGAATGGAGTTACTGTAGTAAATGATGCCTATTACTTACTGGCCGGTATCCTTGCTTGATATAAATAACTCAAATTGTTTTTGGAAAATTACTTCTCCCTAAATTCTCAGCCATTTGGTTTACATGGAATCGATGCCATTACCCATTATAGTGGTCAGCCATAATTGACATAAGGTAATGAAGATAGTTACTGTCTGGCCATGGGGATGATTTGTTCATGAGCTGATTCAACAAAGTGAATGCCTTGACTTTTTCTGGGAATGCTTGGACACAACTCAGATTTTCCCTGAAAAACACCAACCCCAAAGAAGGCAGTTCTGCCACTGGCAGTAATCTTGAAACTGGAAGAAACCAAAATTTTAACCAGCCAGAAGGTGATGTTAACCCAGTGGGAATGTGGCAAGAGATAAATTTTAGAGGTATGATTGAGTGCTGCATCAAGCTGCACCTCAACTAGATGTGCCTCTATATTTTTCAGTCATATGAGCCAATTAACTTTTCTTTTTAATTGAAGCTAGTCTGAGTTTAATCACTTGCACTAAAAATGATCTTACTATATAAGATGAGAATTTATTTGGCAAAACAGATTTGAGCTCAGACTCTTCTAATCTTGGAATACATGGAGAAGTAATTCTGAAATAAACAATGAGAAAATATTGAAAAATTGTGAAAAATATTTACATAATTAAAATACTAACAGCATTTTGCAAAATGAATTGAGTAGGAAATATACAAAGGATAAAAATAAAATTATCCATGTATAAAATTATAGGAGATTCAAATAAAGTGGTTATTGAAAAGGAAGGAATTAATGTAAGATACAATTTGAAAATATACAAAATATATACTGAGGTTATATGAGACCTAAATGAAGAAGTTAAAATATTTTGGATTTTTGTTTTGAAATGTAGGTACATTTTGCCTCATATTCTTTTATTTTTGCTGATTTAGAAATTTTAGGGCTTATCTTTTAAGTACATATGCATAAACCTAAACCCATGTATAACATACATTCTTGTCAAAAATAGTCTATTGATTAGATGAATTTACTATTTCAATATCTGTTAGTGCTGAAGGGTCTTATTATTGCATTTCTTGTAACTAATCTCTATTCATCTATCCCATTATACCATTGGATGCTGTACATAGAGGAAACTAGACATTATCAATGGTCTGTTTGATTCCTCCTGAAATATGTGTCTATGTGATGTAAGCTGATGGTAAAAGACAGTAAATGAAGAGCAAGCACAGGTACTGTATTGCAATAAGTAGATAATTTCATAATTTGAATGATTCTTTATGCCGTAAGAGATTAGAAAACTTTCATCTATAATACTTTTTTTCCCTTTTTTTGCTTTTGGGGATTTTTAGGTGTTGGTGTTTTCTTTTCGCTTTTCTTAGATAATGAAAAAAGGTAGGACAGCTCTCTAGTGGTCTTGTTTGACGACACTAGAAATAAAGAAGTCAGGTGGGAAAAAAACAGAGATGAGGACAGAAAGAGCATATTAAAAAAATGACTAGGGACAGGGAAATATTATACTTTCTCTAGACTCCAAAGTGGAAGTGAAGAGCCGCTGCCACATACAATTGGAAGAGTGGGCTTGCATAAATTTATGAAATATACTTAATTATTTTAATGTATGACATATAGCACAAAATTATAGTGGGTGTTTATGATAAAGCAAGATCATCCTTCTGAAAAGAAAGACAAAAGTGAATTTAGGCATATATAATTTTTAATGTGGTCGCATTTAAGAGAAAAAATTGTCTCTAAATTTATAATAGATAATTAAACAATTAAAAAGAGGATACTCATGAAATGACAATGTTATATGCAATCAATTATCAAAAATATCTGAGCATTAACTAATACAGTATATAGTGGGTCCTGAAAATAGTATAGTGATTAAAACTGAGACAGAATATAGGAACTTGACTGAAAAAATAACCTAAAACCTAATTTTGTGAGTGTAAATGTTACAGCCCTATTTGGTGATAGAAAGTCCTAGTTTGAGTGTTCGGAGTCTTGGACCCTTGGGTTTCTACCAATCACTGACCATGTGAGTGAGTAACATAAGTCTAGAGAGCTATATCCTCATCTCTAGTATGAAGTAGTTAAATGATATGATTAATGTGGTCAATTTAACAATGATGATCTATATACATAATTAACCATATACCTGTAATCTTTGCCTCAAACAGAGATTTTGCCTGTTTATCCAGAGTCTGTTCCAAGTTGAGTTCCCCAGAAAGCTGAGGATGAGGTGGAGTTTAGCACTCTTGGGATCAGTATTCCTCAGGAGAAGAGAGTATAGTGAGGTTAAACAGAGAATTGGACTTGTAGTCTAAATATAAGGCCTCAGTTGACACCACAGAGACTGCTGAACTGAATTGGCTCTTCAAAGTGTTTCTAACTTGGAGCTAAGGGACCTGGACTCTATACTCCTTATCTAAAAGTCAGTGAACACAAACTGCCAGGGAAGAGGACATGTCTTTGGAAAAATTCATCTCAGAGCTGAGGCTATTCTTGAAGAGAGTTGATATCTGAAGATTGTTAGAGGAGAACTTTCTCGACACTTTGCATAAGTTCTTTGGTCCATAGGAAGGGATCTGTGTCACGCAGCACATTGACATAATAGAGGTAATGTTTCAGGTATCCAAACTTTTCAAAGAAATCCACCCATCTTCTTGAATATTGAGGGTGTAAAGAGCAATAACTGGAGTGTTCAAAGCCCTTTAATAAATTGTCCAACTCCATCAGTGAAATATGATGTGACAAGTTAATTCTCATTTTAAGTTTAGTTATAGAATAAATTTCTCAGAATTTATAAAGCTATGAGTCAGAACCCTCCAGTGTCGTTATAGAGAGATTCCTCTACTCCTTTGAGGAAGTAGTTTTCACAGAACCAACACATCTTTTCATTAAAACAATAATAATTTTAATGCCTTTTTTATTGCCCTGAAATGAAATTCATAGATAATATAGCCTATCTGTAAATGTAATTTCAAAAGATCAATATAATACCATAACTATAATATAAAGGAGAAATAAGAGCAAAGTCATTTACAATAAAATAACATGTATTTCAATATGTAAATATTCAGGCATGACAAAATTAGAAGCCATGATGAAATAGTCAGATGCATGCACCATGAATTGACAGCTACAATCCCAGCCATGTACAAGTGTCTTATATTGGAAAATCAAATATCATTAAAGAAGTTTCTATTGATGACTTTATACCCCAAATTGAAGACAACTCTAAGTAAATTCCCAAACAAAACAAATTAAAATCTTTTTACTTTACTAACATTTGTATTTTCTAGACATGTATTGTGTATTAAAACTGTAGAAAAATGAATTCATATGTAAAGAAAGTTGCACTCTAAGTTCAGTTCATTTTAACATATTTTTTATCATTATGAATGTCTGGTGGGACATTACAAATATATATGAGACAACAAATACCTTGTGAGAATGGTAGCAAACTACATTCCTTGCCAACCTATCAAATGCCAATATCCCACAATCCCTGGGATAAATAAAAATGCTCCTCATATGTGCTTAATGTTTCCAAGGGCCAATACCACCCTGGTTGAGCGTTACTCCACTGTCCGTTCAGTCCTGTAGAGCATGGAGAAATTGCTAAGCACAGGTTCTATTTCTGGTTTGTAAATATGAAATTTCAGCCAAGTCTCTGTGTCATCTCTCTTTTCTTAAAGGGCGGGGCCCACTGATTCTGAATTACACCTTATTTGTAAGGAGTTTACAAAGCATTTCTTTTTCTGATTTTATGCTCATTAAACATGAGATAGAAAAAGGCAATCAAATTGCTTGAGCTACTTGTGATGACATGGGTGCTATTCATGTAGACTGGGTTTAAACCCCTACTTTTTGGCTTGAGATCTCTCTAATTAGTAAGTCAATTAAACATTCTGAGTGTCAATTATCCAATCTATTGATCAAAAACACTACCAAAATCCATGTTATTGTGAGAACTAAAAGAAATAATGCCCAACAGTGTGCATAAGGTGTGCAGCACATAGTTACTGATGCTGGAATCTGAAGCTACAACATAAAAGAGAGAATAACAGATGATAAATATAGATAGAGTAGCATCTATATCTATATCTATATATAAAGGAGCACCTAATACACACACACACACACACACACACACACACACAGGGTTGCTGTATGTATGTATATATATATACACAGGGTTGCTGTATGTTTCTGCAGATAGGGTCCTACCTTTCCGGATTCACAGATAGATATTGATAGATAACTTTGGCAAATTAGTAGAATGTCTCATAGGTGAGGAGACCATATTGATTTATCACCACCCAACATGGGATACTTTGGAGAGAAAGGGGTTACTATTAATAATTACACTAGAAAAACAGGCACAACCTTAGAGGGCACTATGTAAAGTAGGACCCATCATCATCTTAATCCTAAATTGTACTATCTGACTACATTGGTGGCTATGGTTAAAATAACCTTGATGTATTTGACATTCATGTATTGTTTTCTTTTTAGTTATTTAGGTCATCACATTTACTTTCTTTATATTTTTTTCTTTTTAGTTTAATTTTGATTTATTAGCGTCATTCTTATATTTTATCTTACGCTTTTTTGATCCAAAATTTGCTAACTTGGAAAATTTGAGTCCTTAGTGTTTTACTGGGTTTACTAAATGTAGGCATATTTTATTGTTCACTTTTATGTAATCAGGTATTACAATTAATTTTTTGGACTCAAGTGTTAAGTAAAAAATTATTTTAGTTTACTCATTATTTTTCCAAATATTACATTGTTAAAAATAGTGCTGTATTAATAGAGATTAAGGTTATTAGTTTTGTCAATATGACTTGAGTCATATTGACTTAAGCTAAAATGACCTTAGAGTCATATTGACTTAAGTTAAAAATCTCTGCTCTACTTTCCTACTAACTGCACAACATTAACCACATTGATTATCCTAATTAATTTGAGTTTCATCATCTGGAAAATGGGGATCATAACATCTACCTTGTAAAGTTGTTTAAAAGAATATTAAGATATTTGTCTATAGATGATTTCTTTATACACATAATGGCTTACTTCTGTATATTTTAAACTATTAAGGGTAAACGAGGTTTGTGAAATCATCATGATATAGGTTTGATATCTTTCTGCACTACATATACTTGTGAAATCACTGTATCTTCTGTCATGAATTCAGCTAGCTTTTCTATGCCAATAGCTACAAAATGTTTATCCTCAGCAAACGTTTCCTATTACTAAATTCCAGTACAATATATTAGACTTCCTGCTTCAGAGTCTTTTCTTTTGGGTATTGTATATTACCATAAATTCAGTATATCCGTTGTTGAACTCACCATAGCCCTGTCAGCAATACCCTTATCCCACATTCGAAAGCTCAGTAAATGTCATCCGTTACTTCCTCTGTTGTCTAAACAAGAAACCTGGAAGTGATTATTTATTTTCCACCCACCTTTATTGATCTTTGTCTAGTTGGTAAATGAGGCCAGCTAATTTTTTATTTCTGTAAGTAAAAGCCTCTTCCCTTCATCCTATGCACCTTTAAAATCACCTCTCATCATTTTTGCACATGATTTAATTTTTGTTTTCTGTTTTGTAGACTCATAAGTGACTACTCTATTTCCAATCATACCCTCTTAATTCCTGTGTTCTCATTGTGGCCAGAATGATCTTCCAAACGTCAACATGTCTCAAAATGTTCAGAATTCCTTTTATGGCCCTTAGAATCTATATCTAATTTGGTCTCCATTGTAATTTTCTGTTTCCCAACACTACATTTTGCTGTTACTGTGAATTAAGTTCTATGGTGGAATTTTTATGTTTTATTCTCACCATGAAATATGTAGCCTCCTAATCTCTGGCCCCACATCTCATTAAATTTATTTCCTCAAAGCTCACCTATTGATTCACTTCCTCCTTAATAATGCCAGAAAAAAAGTAAGATGCTCAGTGAAATTCAAATTTCAAATAAACAAGTTGTATTTTAGCATAAATATGTCCTATGCAATAATTGGGACAAAATTACACCAAAAGTTATCTTTTATTTTTATTGTTAAATATGCTAATGTTTCTTTTCCAGAAAGTCTTTCCTGTGAACCTTTCAAGATTACTTGCCACAACCATGTGTTAAAAGCACATATATCCTATCATATATTTGACTATGTTATATGAAAATAAGCTATCTAGAGGAGGCACTGTAAATTGTGAAATTCTTCTGGGTCTTTTCTGAAGCTTCATAAATGAAGAAGAAACTTTCATTTGGAGAGGCTAGATTGAATTGTAAATATAACTTTATTATTCAATATTGATTCTTATTTGCTTATGATTAATATTTTAAGCAATTTGATTTTCTATGGCCTTTATTTTTCTTGTAAAAGCTCAGAAACTATGACTCATAAGGGTGATTTACTTTTTATAAGTACCTTCAAGGTTTGTAAGACATTACAAATGATTTTTCTGAAACCTACTTTAATGTCTCCAGGACACAAACACAAATGTCAAAAATATAGTAAATTTGCGTTTCTCTGATGATTAGTCATGTTGAACATTTTTCATATGTTTGTTGGTCATACCACCACACAATATATCCATGTAACAAAACTGCACTTGTACCCCCTAAATCTATAAAAAATAAAAAAAAAATCAATTTATGTGCAAATGGGTACTCTTTCAAGATAATAATAGCGTTTCATTATTGTGAATAAAATATGGTTAAATATGATTAAATGAAGGACTTTAGCTATGGATATTTATAGATATAATAAAATATAGTTTCAGAAAATAATTACAGATGGCAGCTCTAAAGTACCACATATATTTTGCCACTGAATACTGTTTTCTTATATGTACCAGGCCCTCCTCCCTCATCCCAGCCTTCTCAGCATAACCACTGAGAATCTGTATGAGTACCCTATGATCCCAAGGAACAAGGGTAAAATACATCCTTCAGGAACTAAAATTGTGGCTTGGCTATTATGAGATTTTCATGGACAAGCAGACAAAGGAAGGCATCTGTATTGGCTGAAGGGATTGATACACATATACACTGATACACATGGACGACAAGGGTGATGTTGTACCATAGGAACAAAGGAGACTATGTTTGGAACCTAGGAGATTTACTGGAATGCACCTTGGTACTCCCTTGCTCAATTATTCCATTGGATGCACTGACCTAATAAAGACAAAACAGTCGAGATCTCTGATCCTAAAGGAATGAAGATGAGGGTTAGCCAAATAGGTAAACAATCCTATTCACCAATGTGATGGCAAAAGGTAAGAAAAACTAGCAATTGACAATAGAAGAAGGCAGTTATGACTTCATTTTAATCAGCTACAAAGTGGGATCTGTAACTGCTATATTTTATAAAGTATTTCTGTCTTGCACAGTAAAGATGGAAAATACTAATGGTAGATTATATTTTAGAATTCAAGTGAAAATGTGACAAAATTAATATTTGTGTCCCATTGAGTTGGGACACAAATTTTAAACCAGAAAAAAGACAATAGTGCAATTGGAGAGGCTAAAAATTGGTAAATTCTACAGGACATTTCCAATTTGCTGTGAGAAGTTGAAATATTTAGATTCATAGCAACTGACTATTTTGCTTTCTGGCTGATGTTTAGATTTGATTAATGGGAAGTACCAGCAGATATTAGAAAAAATTGGGAATTAAGTCAGGACATTTTTTTCCTCCTACTCGTTTTTAATTTTTAAAAAATTAAGTAATTAATTAAGTTAGTTATTTCAGAGACAGGGTCTTGCTCTGTCACCCAGCCTGGAATGCTGTAGCGTGATCATAGCTCACTGCAGCCACAAACTCCTGGGCTTGCGCAATCCTCCTGCTTCAGCCTTCCAAGTAGCTGAGACTGCAGGCATGTGCCAACATACCCAGCTAATATTTTTCATTGTTTTAGAGATGGGGTCTTGCCATGTTCCCCCGGCTGGTCTTAAACACCTGGCCTCAAGCAGTCCTCCTGTCTCAGCACCTCCAGTAGCTGGGATTACAGTATAAGTGTCTTTTCTTGCTTTTGAGGAGTTTCTTTCAATTATTTGAGTCTCTGAACCAAAGATCTCCCCATCAGGTGTCTAATACCACATAAACTTCTATGTCTCAAAGTCCTGGAAATAGTCCCTTTCATATCTACTTCATTGCTGGTGTTCCATCAGAGCACCAACACTGTTATTGCCCCGTACTGCGTTTGTTATTTCTTTGTATACCACTTTGCATCGCACACTTTTTTCGTTAAACTATCTTCTCATTATTTTAATATGATTGCACTATATATTTCCTGTCGATATGAATAAAATCTCAACTCCCCAGGAGACTTCCTTTTGCTAAGAGGAGATCTTGAGCAATATCTGTCAAAATTAGCAGAAGATAAAATTTATCAATTGAGTTAGGTGTACATTTGAGAGTGAGACAGGAACACTATTAACCATAACATCAGGACACAAGATGTTATCAGGGATTGATACAAGCAAACCAGGGTGTATTGTCAACCCAGCCAGAATTCTTTGTATCAAATATACAGTATCAACCAAATTTCAAATGTGTGTTATTTAATAAGAAATGATCTTGATTTGAACATATCATTTGACCATTACTAGCTTTGGTTTGGTCGGGATCTGGAACACAGATAATCATAGGTTTTGAATTCAATCTAAACAATATGGATCTGCAATATAATGGTCTCCTTTCAATGAGCTATTATTAGTTATTAACTCTAGTGGTCTGGAAGAAATAAACATCAAATAACTTAATCTGTATAAATTTATACAAAAACATATGAAAAATATTATGATGTAGTACATTATTTCAATTGGGATGGAAAGTTTGGGAGAGAGTTAGGATTAGGAGAATCAAAAAAACAGAACAATAAAAATAAATAGTTGATTTGAAAGTATATTTTGGAATAACATGAAATAATGGTATAGATTCATTATACATATAGCCTGATTTCTCCTCCTCAGAGATTTTCTGATGTCTTTTAACAAAGTTAGGAATTCACTCCTGGAAACCATATATTTCATAATATTGGCCTTATTAATAAAAGTGGCCCTTTTAATGTATTTTTTAAATATTATAAATCATGAAAAAGCATATTGTTTATATTTTTGTGTTAATCCTATCTCATATTTAAATATGTATAAAAATTTACGAGATGGCATTAATAATCTAATTAGTATTCTTCCAATAGCATAAGGTATTAAGAAGTCATCCTGTACAAATAATTAAGTAATATTTATGCAATAGTTTAATTTATATTTACCTTCCTGAGAAGTAAAGACCAAAAAAGAAAAATAAATATGAGTGTGTAATGTTTCCTAATTTTATATTCACTAAGTGACTTTTACTAATGTATTCATATCTTTATGTATAAATCAATTTTATATTAATTTAAAATACATTACATCATTCTCACTGCAACATTATGAGTTATGACCATTGGGTGAAAAAAAATAATTCTCGCCAAGTCTAAATATTTATGAAGTAAATGAGGATAAAATTTAAAAAATCAATATATCAGGAAACTGATGTTAATTATGTAAAAAT
The DNA here is from genome assembly GCA_963574885.1 of Lepilemur ruficaudatus. Lineage (NCBI taxonomy): Eukaryota > Metazoa > Chordata > Mammalia > Primates > Lepilemuridae > Lepilemur > Lepilemur ruficaudatus. The sequence continues at coordinate 16,842 of CAUYRT010033980.1, forward strand.
AATTTTGTTATTCTATTTAACAACTCTGATTTTTCTTATAGTTTGGATGTCATTGTTTCTATTTTTGCAATATATAAAATATCTGTTGAGTAGGATTTCCATTATATTCTAACTCTACATCCACCTTAAACACAATGATGCTACCTTTCAGTTTATTACTGGTCACTTACATGGCCATGTATGTAAGTACTTACATGGCAAGTAGGGCTGAAGGAAGGAGAGTGGCAGGGAAAGAAAGCAAACTACCTCCCTTACTCATCTGTGAATATCTGTGTTATAGCTATTCAAAGTTTAATTGATGCGAACAAATTTCTTATCTATCCAGATAAGATTAATTTGGGGAGAAGAATATTAACTCCAAAGTGTCTTAAACTATAACAAGTTATTGATGAATATTACATAACAAAAAATAGCCAAATTTGTATATATATCAACAAAGAGTACAAAATGCAAATGCATAAAATTACATTTTGTCCCTTATACATGTAACATGTGCCTTCAAATTACATTTTTAAAATATTATTTTTCCCACAAATTTTTGAGAAAATGTGAAAACATGAAATAAAGTAAAAATAACTCAAAGAGAAGAATTTCATACTTAGATTCAGTAACTAATGTATGCTTGATTGAGACATACATACAGATAATTTGCAACAAATAACAAATCCTGTATTATTTATAATATCTTAATAGTTATTTTTTCATAAAAGTCAATACTTATGAGGAATTACAGAGAGAACTGCTACACTACTCTTTCCTGGACTTTCCACACTGGAGGATGGCAGGAAATTTGAGAGAAAGACAAGAGAAAGCAAAGAACCAACATGAAAACATTTTGTTTTGCTTCTGTCATTTTTGTTGCAATTTCTGAGTTGAGTTTGAATCATCAAGATTGTATCAGGAGGAGAAAATACAATTTAAAGCCATCTTGTTTTACTAAAATATACAATTCTTAAAACCACTTTTGTGAGAATCAGAGGAATAAGAAGGATAAAATACATCCATTTTCAGAAATGGGGTGTTGATATATGTAAGGTAAATTGTCTCTCCAAGGCAATTTTTTTGGCATCATATTTACATAACATCTCTTCTATTAAAAGATGTATTGTTCCTTTGTCTTAAAGTATTAAAAACTACAGTAATTAGAATTTTATTCTATTGACCAAAATAAGGATTTTTTGCATTGATCATAAAAAAAATTATCACTTTTTAATTTTGCAATTAAGTCTGGTCAACTTGGTTTGGTAAAGCAATTTGAAGCTTTCTTTATAAAATAAAAATGTTAAAATTATTTTGCACATCACTAAAAAGCTTCGTGTTATCTGATGGAAGCATGTGTGGTATGTAATTAAACCAAAGTGTCAATATCTTTTTAATTGTATTCACTCATCCCACATGGTGAACTTTAGCATTGACTATCTAGCAAGCACCTCCTGAACCGGTTTTCTACTAGAATCAAATTAACTTTAATTACATTGTCAAAGTCTCTTATAAATTTAATTTCCTTGATACATCAAATTCGAAGATAATCATTTAGATGCCACTGAAGGAAAGCTGTTCAAAGAGAGAATTTTTATTTTGTATCATTCCTTATTTTTAATATTAAATGTTTCTATTCTTATAATATCAGAGCTTTAAATATGACATTAGTTGGTGTAATTTTGGCTAGGTTGCTGGACAGGCAAAGATCATGTCTTCAAAGGGTTGGGTACCTTAGTCTTATTTCTCAGGTTCTGCCAGTCCATGAGCATGTCAGCTGCTCAGAAGCTTGAGGGCCTCTCCCACTCAGGTGAGAGTGTGCAACAGTTTGGCCCGGTCAAGGTGGGTTCTGGCTGGAATTGAGAGTAGCCGGACTTGGTTTCCCTGCTGTGCAGTACTAGAGTCATCACAGATCCAGGGCTCCACACTGCTGTTGTGACACTCAGCCACTGGCATAGGCTTGGTGGAATGAAGATGGAGTCCCAGTACTTGAGAGGTGCGGTGGTTGCTGGTCCCCAGAACAGGGCACACTCTAAAGAAGTTTTGGTCTCAAGATGGCACCATGCTAAAATAGTTCGACTCACATTGGTGTGTGGGGAGTGCACAACTTGTGCTTCTAATCCAGGGCAATGTTGATTTTGAATTCCCAGCGGCTCTCTGTACTGGGCTCAGGGAATGTGAGGACTATGGAATTCTCCTGTACATGCAGTATGGACTGTATGTATTTGTGATGGCAAGTGGGGCTGGCAAGGCTCTTCTGCTTACCTTTTCCTCATAATGGGAAGTACCTCTAAGCATATCCAATCCAGCTGAGGAAAATGGGACTGCAGAAGCCAGGTGCTGCCATGCTGCCCTCCTGGACTTCCAATCATCTCTAGTCCCCCACTACACTTCAATGCTCTCCATTCAACACCCCAATCAAATCTTATCTGTTTATTCATTTTCTTAATCTTTTCTTGTAAAGGGAAGGAGCATCAGGAACCTCTAGGCAACCGTTTTGCTGATGTCACTCTCTCTTTTTTTTATTTTAATTTCATGTTTATGATCAATGGCCATGACATCCCACAGAGCCATGACCTGATGGATGGACTTGGGTGGGTTCTTGGTTAGGTAGATATGTTGGTTCAGAGTACCATGTAATTGAAGGAATTGAAGGTGTGCTTCTCCAAGTCAGACACCATGATGCAAGGTTTGTGGATGCAGATAGCGTCTTCGTACTTGGTGGCCACATCCAGGTGGCTCTTTGTGTGCACAGAGAACTAGCCAAGTATTCTTTTTATTTTTTTTTAAATGTGTGAGGACATGGAATTAAAAACAGGGATAGAAAAGTAGAGATTATCTTTGGATGCCAGAATGTGAAACACAGGGCAGTTAAATAAGTGATGCTGTGATAACTGTCTGTAGTATAAACACAATATATTTTGTCCATAGGAAAAACAAGTATGTAACTCTTAACCATATAGAAAATTCAATTCCAGATGAAACATAGAATTACGTTTAAAAAAGAAATCGTAAAAGAAGATCTTTATGATCTGAGTCTAGAGAAAGATTCTTCAAATGTAAAACAGGTACATACACACACACACACACACACACACTAAGTTTACAAAAAAGAACCTTATAATGTGACCCTAGTGCATTTCTCAAGCCTTAGCTCATATAATTCTCTCCCTTGCCCTCTAAGCTCTGGTTGCCAGGGCTTCTTTCTGTCCTCAACATGCATCATGGACTTTTCTGCCTTGGACACTTTGCAATGCTAGCTCTCCAATAAACTTTCTTCAAAATTACTCCTAATACCCATTCTAGATTTATTTAATCATATTTAACCTCAATTCCATTAATATACTTTAGTCCAGTATTATTCCTTACTTATATTTCAGCAATAATATGCAAGTCAACTAAATCAATTTTACTGCATATTGATTGTTTGTCTTTTTAAAAGGTGATAATGTCAGCTCTGTGCCTAAAACCTTTGCACTTTACATTCTAGTGACTCTCAGTGATTTTCACAGTTACATATTCAGCTTTTACATATTCTATTTCTTCTTTCTAAAATACTCACCCTCGCTCTATTATGTTTCTCGTTTACTTGTGCCTGCTTAATTCCTACTCTTCTAGTGATTATCACCTGTGATACCTCTTCCCCAAGAAGTTTCTCCTAAGCTCTTCTGCCTATCTTAACCTGGAATTTGTTCTACTACTTTGTCATTTTTTTAATATCCCTACCATCAGAGAACTGACCATACTTAATTGCACATTTCTTTTTTAAATATATACTTACTTTACAACAATATACCTAACCCACTGTACAATCTCGATAAATATTTGTTGAAGGAAAAATAAATGATTGGCCTCAGACTTCTATCTTCCCCTTGAAAAATCTTAGTGAATCGTGGCAAATGACAGCAGAATATAGCAACAATACAATTAATCATATAATAACACAATTTTCAATTGTGCCAAATGTGATATCTTTACAGCCTCTGGTAGTTTTATGACTATTGATCTGGTAAATGTATTTTTAATACCAAGAAGGAAAAAAGAATCAGATGCAATTTGTTCACACAGGACACACAAAATATACATTCAAAATCTTTTGCCAGTGCCTGTTTAATTTTCTATTTCATTGTAACAATACATTTTGAAAGGATTGACAACATCAGGACAGTCTGCAAAACATTATATTGATTCACGATATTGATACTACCTTGAAATCAGACCAAATAAGTACAAATCAACAAATTCTTTAGATTCTTTGGCAAGGCACCTGTGCTCTAGAGAATGGAAGGTAAATCTTACAATAATTTAAGGACATGCTATGCCAGAAAATTTATAAGTGTGTAAAAGTCTGGAAGATGCCTTCAAAATAAAGGGCAAGATATTATAGCTTGCACCACCTACCACTTATGAAAGTATGTAATGCTTACAAGACTGATTCTTTAAAGTAAACATTCCACAATTAGGAATACATCTTAGATACATTTACCAGGTTATACTGAAGAGTGCTAGCTTTTTTTGAGACTAAACTAAAAGGGGCTTTTCAGCAAGTCCAGGACCATATGACCTAAGAGTCCCATTGTATCAGAGACATGAGCTAGGAAAATATTTCATGTAAAACTTCTGAAAAGCTTTAATTAGATTGCGGAGGTTGGCATCCCAGAGTATATAACACTCAAGATTGAGCTTAAGGGGGCCCAAAGTATATAAATCAATAACCATATGTACATGACTATTTCACCAACTCCTCTATTTCAGCTGTAAACTAGTTTCATGGAGTAGAGTAAAGGGCTTATCTAACCAGCTAATGAGGAGAAAATTCCAGAACCCAGTTCACAGATGATGTAACTAATAATGTGGGTACATGTGAAAAAAATGGCTGTTGCATTAAGTTCCATATTTATTATAATTGCTCCTAAAAGACAGTACTAAGAAGGAAATTTTCTAATGGGCAGAATTTCAGGCAATTTGTCTGGTTATTTATGGTGTATGGAGAGAGAAGTGCCTCAAGGTAAGGATATATATAAAATTTAGTTAATTGGTTGTTTGGGTACCTGGAAGTAGCAAGATTGGAAAATTACAGATAGGAAAGTCTGGAGAAGAGGCATGTGTGTAGAGAAGAAGCAGGCGGACTAATAAGAAATAGATGTGTGGATGTACGAGAATATTAGTATTACTTGTTAATGCCAACTAAAGGCAGCAACTGTGTGGAGACAAGAAACAATAAAGTGAACAGGATGATTGAACCAATGGATATAAGCTAACCTCTGTCTTCAGCCACCATAGTGGCTTCTCAGCACACTTATTAATTGAGTAAGTATAGTGAAAGGCATGGAAGCTATTCACTGGGCCAACAGCATAGTCTCCGGTAATAGATTGCCGAGTTGGCCACAAATTCTTCCTCTCTCATCAATCAAGGGTGATGTTTATTTCTTAATCCCTTAATTTGTATTGCACATGGGACACATTTTGACAAATTTTATATCAGTAAATGTAATGCATGCAGAGGCTTGAAATTAAGTGCACATCAGGAGTTGTGCTTTCTCTCTGTTCTTGCAACTTCAGAATCAGCCTGCTGGAGAATGAGGGGCTATGCGGAGGATAATCACAGTGATCTAGTAAAAAACCTGATATTTGCTAGATATGTAAGTCCATTCCGGGTGATCCATACATCATCTGACCCTCCATCTGACCCCAGACACATAAGAGATTCCAGAGGAAATCAGCTGGATTATCCCAGACCCACAACATCACGAGCTGTATTAAATGGTTAAAATCTTTTCATTAAATTGTGGAGTGGCTTGTAATGCAGGTATAGGTAATGGATATAGGAATCAGTACCAAGAAGTGAAGTTCTGACAAAAAAAAAAATAACATTTATTTTGACAAAAAAAAAATAACATTTATTTATTCATTTTTGAGTTTTGGTAAAAGTATTTATTATTAAGATATAATTTGCATGTTATAAAATTTACCCCTTTAAAGTATATAATTCAGTTGATTTATGTGTTTTTCACAATGTATGCAACCATCATAACTACCTACTTTCAGAACATTTTCATCTTGCCCCCCAAATCCTACTGAAGAGTCAACCTCCATTCCCTCTACTCCCAACCCCTGACAATCAGTAATCTGCTGTTTCTATGGATTTGCCTATTCTAGACATTTTATATACATGGAAACATACCCTATGTGTCTTTGTGACTAGTTTCTTTCTCTTAGCATAATATTTTCAAGGTTGATCCATGTTTTAACATGTATCAGTACTTAATTCCTTTTTATGACTGAATGATATTACATTGTATGGATATACCACTTTTTAAAAATCCATTCATCATATAAAAAAGTTACTGTAACTTTGCAAAGAGTTGGCATACAAAAACAGGAAAATCATCAAGGAAGCTCATTAAACCAGGTTGGAAAAGATGATCTCCAATTATAGACTTGCAAGCAATTGACAATATTGTATTCTACCTAAACTTGTAAGGTAAAAAAGGGACATAATTAACTGTGAATCTTGGCAGAAAAATTTCCAGGGTGAAGTTTAAAAATGGGAGTTGACTTTTTAAATTTCATATCATATGAAAGAAAAGGATACATTTCTGAAATACAATCCAGCATACATCAACTTGACTGACAGATTTACTTTATAGAAACAAAGTATGGTTCGACTGTATAACTTAAGGAACCATGTTTAAATCAGGTCTGCTTGTTCCTGACTTTAGATGCACTTTATCTAGTCACAGCTTCACTAGGATTCACCATGTTTTTGATGATGATACAGCATCAACAAAATATTGCCAGCCAAATAAAGCAATGAAATAAGCATTGAAGAAATATCGGAGACTATAACTCAGGAATGACATTCTGAAAGAATAGGATATATCCTTCAAAACATGGTAGACGATATAAAGAAAGAGCCATTATATGGTCATTATCTCCAGGAAATAGAATATATGGATCTAGGAGGAAAAGAATGTAAGTAGGATTTGTCCCACTCACAGTCACTGAGTATTTCACTTGTGGAAATATTACTTATTATTGCACATTTAGACTCTAAGTATAAGAATATACACTGCAATAGTCCTCCTGGTCATTTATGACTCTTTATGACAGTAAAGCAGAAGTCAGAAAAAGAGACTGTCATACTGGTAGAGGACTATTGCACTGTAGTCAATGAGGGGATAGGGCTATTGCAAGAGAATGAGAGTGAGGAATTATATGTTTGGCTTTTACTGCCCAGTTTTTATTGTAAATGTACAAATATAGAAAACATCACCTAAAAAATGCATGATATTTAGAGATGCAGAACCTCTCAGGTATGAAGGCATGTGTTACATCACCAGATGAGCTATCTAACATAGGTGCTAGCAAAGAGAATATGATATCTAAAATATATAGCAAAAAAGAAAGACAATGAATATCAATTATAGAAACAAAAACAACTATGGCAGTTGGATGTTTTTCCCCTCCAAATCTTATGTCAAAACTTGATCCGCAGTGTGGGTGGTATTTGGGTCATGGGAGCTGGATCCCTCATGAATGGGTTGGTGCAGTGAGTGAGTTCTCAGTCTTAGTTCCTATGAGATCTGACTGTTAAGAGTCTGGCACTCTCTCCTCTCTCGTGTTCTCTCTTTTGCCATGTGATGCCTGCTCTCCTTCACCTTTTCCCATGACTGAAAGCAGCCTGAAGAACTCACCAAAAATAGATTCTGCTATCATGCTTCTTGTATAGTGTACCCAACTATACCCAAGTAAAGCTTTCCTCTTTGTAAATTACCCAGCTTCAGGTATTCCTTTATGACAATGCAAACAGACTAAGGTAAGAGTGGAAGCTATTGTTTACTTAAGTAATCCTTACCTTATTTATGTTTTCAGAAAATGTGACAAACCAGAATCATAGGGAAGCTGTGACTAGATAAAGTGCATCTAATGTCAGGAGCAAGTAGACCTGATTAAAACATGGGATAGTGTTGGTTGTACGTAGATACAGTTGGAGCACTATGTATGTACTCTCTGGACTACTTTGACAGAGTAGGTTTTTGAATGTAACAAGATAAGTCAACTTGAGTGGTAATATATTTGGGGAAATCAGCTCACTACAAATTGTGACTCTAATCATTGTACTGTAAATGCTTTGTAGTTTTCCCCCAATAAAAAAAAAATAAAAAACTAGGTCAGTGCCTAATCTATTTGTGGCCAGTCAATTCCATGGGGCAAAGATCTTGTCTAGACAAAGTCCTTGAGTCTGAGAATTCCTGTCCCCCATCTGGCCTCTGAGTTCTGTCCATCACCCTGGCCCTCGGTTCAATGGCTTCTGCCTTGGGGCAATTCGGAACAATAGCTTGGTGGGGCGATACCACCCATAATCTGATTTTTCCCAGCCACCATCTTCACAATAAGCATGAGTGTCTCTTTTGTCTACTGGAGAATGCCTAACAGGAGGTGCTGCTAGAGGCTGGGATCGGGATTATAGTTTGCCTCAATCTTATCTCCCGCTCCATCTCTGCCTCTGCCTCTGCTCCCACCGACTTTATCTAAGAGTAGAGAATTCTGCTTTGTCAACCCTGAAAGGCTTTACGCTACTGGACTCTTAGTCAATCGATTGAGATCTCAGAGCACAGACAGACAGAACGCACCTCCCTTAGCAAAGCTGTGCTTTTGTTCCCCCCTCTCTGTTTTCAGATAGATCACCTTTAGTTGGTTCTTATCTCAGTCACGTATAACCCCACTAAGGGCTGCAAGAAATAAAAGAGATGCCAATATTCTGAATTCCCCCCAGCATTTCTCCTAATACTATAGTCTGTGAGCCCATGGCTGACATTGTGGAGTTCAGCAGGTGACAGTTTGACTATTTATTTTACTACCGTCTTACAAGAGTCTCCAACTTCCCTACTAGGGATGCTGGGGTCCTCCACCTTAACCTTCCACTCAGCCTGATTGTAGGGTCTGTTTTTGCAGCACCCCAGTCCTGGTACAAATTCCATGTCATTTGGATGGTGTTGGATTAGGACAGCACACAGCCACGTGGAGGAGGATAGATTCCCTGAACAATACTGATTTTGTTAGAAAGGAGGAAGAATAAAGGGAATGAATGCTGGCTAGGCAGCCAATAGTGTTCTGCATCATTTTATGCAACATTCATATGTCCGACAAGCATTTACTGAGTATCTACTGCGTTCCAGGTACTCGAGAGGCAGGGCTAACAAAAGGGCAGGTTCCTTCTCCTAAGAACGTCACAAACTGATTGTGGTGCAGACACTGACACCCAGCATGAGATGGCATAACAGAGGCCTGGAGGGTGTTGGTGGACCCAGAGCAGCCAACCCAAAATAGGTGGTCCCAGAGGAGGTGAATCCTCCTTTTCACTAGATGTGTATTCCCCAAGGCCCAGGTTTTATCTGATTTATTCACTGCTGTATTCCTAATGTCTATAACAATGCCTGCTACATAATAAGATATTCAATAAATATTTGTCAAATGAATGACAGTGGCACTTGAGATGAATCTTGAAGGATGAGTAAGAATAACTATAGTGAGGAAGGCTGGTGGTGTAGTAGGCACAGCACACAGTGATGCCTTGGAAATGTCTTGAAAATGGGAGAAAAATAGCCTTTATTCCTTCATGGTACCAACATTGAAATAAGATTTGAAAATGCGAGGGATGAGTGGATACAGTATCTGTCAAGGAGTCACTAGAGCAGTGGCAGGGAGCTGGAGGGCAACCCGACTGCGGGCAGGGACAAAGCTGCACGCTGGGGACAGTAGGGAGTCATGGGCTGACTCTAAATGCACCAAAGGGTTTCAGGAGATGGAAGAGGAAAAGGAGGGTGGCACCTTCACAGGGAACAGTGAGGAACCACTGCAAAAAAGAATTTTTATCTCCCTTTTCCTTCATGCTCTCAGTGTGATCAGCATCTATTCTAGAACTTACAGGATTGCAGGTCCAGCTTCCAATAGGCTGCACTTCTCTCTTGGGCAGTTTGCCTTCACCAGGGATAGGCTGTTGCTGTCAGGTAGCTGGTTGTAATTTCATCATCTGGCCCTACAGATACACCTAGGAAGAACATTAGCATTCTTTTCCACCCAACTACAATTGCTTTGGTGAAAAAACAAAACAAAATCAAAACACCCAAAAACCAAACAAAATAAACTCCCCAAACCTTATTAAAACAACTAAGGACTATCATCAAAGGGCTAAGTATTGGATAGATGGTCCAAAGAGTACATAGTAGTGAAGCATACAACCTCTTAAACTGCTGTCACTAACTTTATTGTTATTCTTATTTAACCTTAAAGTCGAGAAAGCTGGTATCTCACATAATCATGAACCTTTGACTTGGACACCTCCAAAGCTTTACATCAGATTAAAATCTAAACTTCCTCCAGCAAACTGCCTTTAACTTCTCTACCACTCAGAAACAGTCATCTTGCAGCAACTTTCAGTTGACTATCACATTAGTACGAGGAGTGGGTTTGGATTCTATTTCCCTTGATATTGTTCTCCATTCTCTATGAAATTCTCTTCTTAGGGAAGAAGCTAAAAGGGAAAGAAGAAAGTTTGAAAGTGTCCAGTCTGTGACTTATTTAAAACTTTTCAAATGTCCTTTTTCCCAGCTGAGTACATGTCTCGACTCTGTATTTTCTTGCTTTTCTGATAGTCATTAATGGCTACCATTATTTCTCCATTAATTGATCTAAGGATGGAGAGGAGAAAACCAAAGTGTTTTTTCCTACACTCTCTTGCCACTCAGTACAACTTACCACCTCTGATCACCAAAATATGTGGGGGTTTGTCCCCACACACCAAACAGGCTATTCTCCCAGGGACTCCCCAATGGACACCAGCTGAGTGTCTTCTAAATCAGTTCAATTCTGACACTATTTGCCTGGAGATAGTATTAGATGCCACAGATAGAGGACTCAGTCCTACAAGAATGCCCCCCACTTCTGATGCCAGTGCCAAGTAGTAGGTTGTCACCTATACTTCTGACCCACTGGCTATAAATTGGGGGTTCCCACAGTGCTCTGCCAGGTTCCCTTAATTTGTTAGAGTGGCTCACAGAACTCAGGGAAACACTTACACTCACTCATTTGTTATAAAGGATATTACAGAGGATACAGATGAACAGCCAGGTGGAAGAGATGTACAGGGCAAGGCATGTGGGAAGGGGTACGGAGCTTCCATGTCCTCTCTGGGTGTGCCACCCGTCAGGAACTTCCTCGTGCTCAGCCATCTAGAAGCTCTCCGAACCCAGTCCTTTTGGGTTTTTATGGAAGCATCGTTATATAGGCATGATCAATTACAGTCATGTGTCACTTAATGATGGGGACAAGTTTCGAGAAATGTGTCATTAGGCAGTTATGCCATTGTGTGAATATAACAGAGTGTACATGCACAAACCTTGATGGTAAGTAAACTGGCTACACACCTAGGCTGTATGGTGTAGCCTATTGCTCCTGGGCTACAAACCTGTGCAGCATGTTACTGTACTGAAGACGGCAAGCAACTGTAACACAATGGTGTTTGTGTATCTAAGCACAGCTAAACACAGAAAAGGTAATGTGTTGTGCTATGACATGAGGACAGCTATGATGTCACTAGGCAACAGGAATTTTTCAGCTCCATTATAATCTTTTGGGACCACCATCGTGTACACGGTTTATCGTTGGCCGAAGCATTGCTATGTAGTGCATTATTGTATATATCATTAGCCATTGGTGGTGAACTCAACCTTCAGCCCATCTCCCCTCCCTGGAGGTTGGGGGTGGGGCTGAAAGTGTCATTCCTCTAATCATGCCCTGGTCTTTTTTGTGACCAGCCGCATTCTGAAGCAACCTAGGGGCTATCAGGGACCAGTCATCTCATTAGCATGCAAAAGACACCCTATGCTCTCAGGAGTCCAAGGATTTTAGGAGTTGTATGTCAGAAAATAGGGACGAAGACCAAATATTTCACTACATTGCAACCAGAAACTATTATGAGGACTTGGAATCATGGGCTGTTCAATATATGCTGAAAACTCTTCTAAATTGTCTCTTTTAGGAAAAGAATCATACACCCAATATTTTTAGAACATAGTCAAAAAAGAAAATTTGACTTTTATTTATTTATGACCAGTAAATAAGTAACTATAAAACTCCATGTATAGTTACAGTTATTTGTAATTATGCATAGCTAAATAGGGCATGTGTGTTGATTTCACTACTATTAGTAGCTGGTCTTTCTGCCCACAGACCAGAGCAAGGGAATCTTTGCTGGGGCATGAAGTGAAGACTTAAAAGGGATACCCAAGGCTGTAGCTTTTTGCATGACCCAGAGTTCCCTGGGAAGTAAAAGTGTGATTAAACAAAATACAGCCATCTGGTAGTTTTAATCTTTTTTTTAATATATGACATCAAGAGAAAAATCCTGTTCTCCTACTCCCTTCATCTCCACAATTATCACATAATTTCTTTTCTAAATAACAACAAAAGGGTGGCACCTGGCACACCCACGTGCACGATCAGAACAACATCCAGACTAGACTACATACAGTGTTTGAGTCGCTCCATCTGGGAGAGGCGATGGGTTGGACTTCAGTTGTCTTTCCTGGTTGATTTTAAGCAATTTAAAGGTTACAACATATTCTAGCTAGACTTCCCAAACCTGGCTGCACTTCATAATTACCTGGGGAGTTATTAAAAATGCAGAGTATCAGTCTCCCATTGAAACCTACTAAATCATAATACTGAGAGTGGCGCCTGGGAAGCAGCATTTCCAACAGGATTCTCAGACAAAGCTGGCGCAGTTGGGTCAGCACCCAGCAGAGGGTCAGCTTTGGGGAACTCCTCATCTTCATGAAAATGAACAACTCTTCAAATTCCTGATTTTGCAACTAGTTTTTTAGTTACCACATAGACTGAAATTATACAGTTTATGATGAAAATTTGAGGCTAACTGGTGACCTCAGCCTCAAAAGGACCCAAACAAGACAAATAGATCTGGATGCAGCAGGTTGCATTTCAAGAGCGAGAAGTCCAATAGAATGGAACTGGGTCCCTCTGACTTACTATGGTGTTCTTCACCTCTAAGAGGGACAGTGTCCAGTGTCCTCTGCAGGCCTGGGCCAGGTGCAGATTAGAGGGCAGTGTGTTTCATCTCCTTTGGGCTCTAAGAACTCCTGTTCTCTCCATCACTCAGCCCATTCATCGCACCGTGGAACATTTCCTGAATTTTGCACCCTTGCTCGGGTCCTGCTAGAAGGCAGGGACTGTGTCCAGTGAGGACCATCCATTACCTGTGGGGGCCGTGCCTGTCTTGATCAAAGCAGGACAGTGTAAAATTAAAAGCAAACTCTGTCCTCTGCCTCACAGCCTTAGTTCTTTTAGTTTCTGCTGGTTCTAGTGGTTTCTTCCATAATTCCTATTCGCATCTTATACTTCTGTTTTCTGATTTCCTAACTTTTGGCAGTATTTAGGGAATAACCTTAGTTTGACTTACCTTCTTCCATTCCATTCTCTTCCTATTAATAACATGGTCACCATTTTTTTGCTTGTTTGTTCTATTGATTTTGTTTATAAATTTTAATAGTATGCTTAAAACTTGATACATCCATTTCAGACATTTCCTGACTCTTCAGTAAGTTGAAGAAATTAACATCGCTTCAGTTCCTCTACTTCTTCTACTCTGCCTTGACCCCCAAGATATCTCACTAATATGTCTTTGGCCTCATCAAGGTTTATGAAATGTATACTGTGATATATAACTATATTTCAGATTTCTGAGGTTTACTTAAAGTTTGAGTCCAATAGGCAAAAAGAAAATAGCAATTTATCTGTTTTAGAATTTATATTGGACCATGATTTTCTTGTATAACTTTTGGAGATTTTAATTACCTTCTATTTTTCCTGATGACAAAAGAAATATGCTTTTTGACCTTCTGTAAAAGATGTTTGTTTTTTAGGTGGCTCCATATGAAAATAGTTTTTATTTTGGGATAATTCAAAACTTTGCGGAGGCAGGGTCCCTCTGCCACAGAGGCCGAGGGGGCAGGCTTATCCCTTTCCAGCATCCTCACAGCTGACACGGGCAGGTGACAGAAGCTAGGCCATCTGGCCCAATCTAGGGGTTTGAATCGTGATGGAATGAGACAAAAGGGACAGTCTGATCGTTTGGGGCAACTGTGAGCATCAACGAAGTGCAGTGGTGAGTCTGAGCAAAGGCCGGTGACCCTGTAGCACGTGTTCAGTCTCGATGGCACCTGTGTGGCCACTGCTGGCTCTGACCTCCCTCGGATTTTGCCCTTTCTTCTGAGTCTCGATCTCTCAACTTTTCACCTTTTCTCAGAATATTCTAATATTTTTCCAATAGATTCCTTTTTTTTTTTCAAGTAAGCCAAAGTTGGTAAGAATTTCGAATTATGCAGGCATTGGAACTGGTAGTGGATTGTGAGCAAAAGACATTGAGGGGAATGTGTTTTGCCTCTGGGGTTGGTTATGTGGCCTGGTTAGCACTGAAGACAGCAACGGTCCCGATATTGAGAGAGGGCAATCTGGCTTCGTATCACATGCAGGGATGAGATAAGTCATTGAAACTAGAATAAAGTTATCATGGGGATCTGGGCTGCCCAGATAACCTTATTAGCTGGGTATTCCAATGATGAGATGAGATACCCACTAAGGCCCTACTTGATAAGAATAACTAGAAAGTAAACAAAAACACAACAACAATGAAAAAGAAAATGAGAACATTCTCCTCTAAAAATGAATAAACAATACCCTGCACGGTGAATAAAGGCCTAGAGTGACCCCTCATGCCATGTCTAGACTCCGGTCCCTCTGCAGACCCAGAGTCTGTTGGTTGGCAGAAGAGTGGCTGGGATTCTACAATCATATTACAAGAATCTCCTGTAAATCACTCCAATTTTCCCCGAAGGGATCTGCTATTTATGAAACCAACAGTATCCAGTTTTCGTAGGCCAGAATCTCTAGAAGAGAGCCTGAGACAGGCCCTTTTTGGGAGGTAAAATCCTAGGGCAGTGGGAGTGAATAGAAGGGAAGTGAGGAAGAGAAAGCCAGAAGTAGATGCAGGGTGGTGCGTTACTGTGCGGGCCACTGCTTCATGGCCAGCTGCTGACAGAGGTGCAGCTCAACAGGTGTGCCCACTCGGCTTCAGGGAGTCCTTCAGAGAGGGTGTGTGGACAAGCTGTACCTTGGAACAGGTTATTGGACAGAGGACCAGAGAGAAGACTTACCTCCTATCTCCTGTCTCCTTGGCTAGCCCCATGGAGATTAACTCCCATGAACTTCCGGATTGTACAATTCTCCATACAATCTGGAGTAGCACAATCATGTAAGTGATATCGTATCACCTTTGCTGTGCCTTCACTCAAGGGAAGGGATTAAGGGAACTCCAGGAGAAGAATGCCATTAAAAGCCATCTTAAAACCTACCTAACACAACAAATCTGATTCTTATTTCTTTGCAGATAGCTTGATTTTTCTCTTTGGGAACTTTTAGTGACTGTTTTTGATCACTGGAATTCTGATATTCCATGAGGATTTGTCTAGATATGTGTCTTTTTCATGAATCATGCTTTCACTAAGTGTGTCCTTAATATATTTAGCCTTGGAAAGTTTTCTTCTATTATTTTTTTGATTGATTTTCTCCCTCCATTTTGTTATTTTTCTCTTTTTGGAAAGAGACAGAGATTGGTCTTCCTGGTATCCATATTATTAGCTTTTTCATCCCCACTTGAACTGTTATGGATTGTAAGTGGTGAGTTAAAGTCTTCTACTATTGTGATGCTCATTATATTCCTGAATTTCTGCTTTCTTAATGATATCACTATGTTATTTCTGCATTATGAATTTCACCCTTTAGCACTGTAAATTACCATTCTTCATTTTTATTTAATTATTTTTGGCCTGAATTCTATCTTTTCGAAATATCCACTCCTTTTTTCATTTGTTTTCATTTGCTGAATGTATCTCTGAATAAAGTTGAGTTTTGCTCTATATTCTTGTCTGAAAATGTTTTCTTTAGATCAACAGATTAATAACACATATCTTTAGTATGATAGATATGTTTGTTTTTTGTTTGACCATGTTATTTTCAATTTTGTTTTCTTTATATATATTTTAAAATATTCTGCTATGTGATTTATTTGCCTTTTGTATATTGATCCTCTGATATCTAGGAAAGTTTGTATTATACTCTAGTGGTTACCTTTATGGTTATAACTTTAGGTAATACCTTTCATCCTGTTTTTTAGTTTATTATAAACAGTGACAAAATTAGTGTATTTCCTCTTCTTTCCTACCACCCTTTTTCTTCTCTATTCCTGATATTAGTCAATAATATTATCTTTTTAGTATTTATCTTTGTAATAATAAGTATTTTTGACTCCCAGCTGTTGTAGAAACATTATAATAGAATGTTTAACTTACTTTTTTAAATCAATGAAATTTGTCTCCCACCTTCTTTCTTTCCTCTCCTTCTAATTTTATTAATTGGACCATTTCTACATTGCCAGACCAGTAGCATTTGCATTCTGCTTTGTCATTTTACAGACATTCCCAATTTAAGATGGTTCAACTTTATGATGGGCTTATGGGGCTATTAAATGCATTTTTGACTTACAATATTTTCAACTTATGTTGGGTTTATCAGGATGTAACTCTCATAAGTTGAGGAACATCTGTAATTCTCACCTTTGATTTTCTCTTCACTATATAGGTAAATAACGTTAATGCTCACAGAGTATCATTTTATCATAGTTTCCTCAGTTATCA
The DNA here is from genome assembly GCA_963574885.1 of Lepilemur ruficaudatus. Lineage (NCBI taxonomy): Eukaryota > Metazoa > Chordata > Mammalia > Primates > Lepilemuridae > Lepilemur > Lepilemur ruficaudatus. Next base: position 33,593 of record CAUYRT010033980.1, read on the forward strand.
CTTGCTTGGCCAAAGATCATTTCATGTTTAGTTTCCTCACAAAGCCTCATTGAAATAACACTCCTTGAGTTCCTGTGTGCTCAGAACTGCTTTTCTGTAACTAAACTTGTGTAGTTTAACTGAATTAAAATTTTTGAGTCACACTTTCTTTTCTTGAGTGTCATCTAAGTGTAGCTTTATTATCGTCTGGGATTGAGTGTTGCTGTGGAGAAATATGAAGTTATGCTTGTTATTATCCCACTTAAAACTGACTTGATAATTTTGTTTTGATGACTACAGGAGTCTCAATCTTTGAAGTCCAAAACCTTACTAAAATGACTCAGTGTTGACTGCCCTTGGTGGATTTTCTCTGGCAACCATTTCTGCCTGTCTCTATATAGTTCAAGATCTTCTTTATTTCAGGAGTTTTTTTCCACATTATAACTTTAAATATTTGATATTTCTTGTTTTTGATTTTCTTTTTGGTGAACTATAGTTATGTGAATATTAGATTTCTTTTGTATTTCTTTTGTATGTACCACTTTTTCTTTATTTCTTCTTTACTTTTTATTTCCATTTCATTTGTTCATTTTTCTTATTAATATCCTCTTTGTTTTTTAATGTGATATTTTACAGTCTAGATAATTTTTTATCCTCTTTCCAGTTTAATCTCCATTTCTATGATGTCCTGTTTTATTTTGTATTTTTCCTTCTAGCATTGAGAGAAATAAATCATATTAAATAGCCAATATTTGACCATTTTTTTTGATGTATAAAAATTTCACATGCTCCAACTTAATGCTTTTTCCCTGAATTCAGCCAGCTCAAGTTTTATCTCTTCCTGTTCTCCCACTTTTTCTCCCTGAATTTTTACACTTCTGCTGTGTGATCTTGCTTCATAGAGGCAATGGCTTTATAAATCATTTTCAATTCCTGGAGTAATGCTTATTCACAACTTTATCTGTTTTACAGCAATAATTTTTTTTGTAAGTATTGTTCTTTGCTTATCAAGATTCGCTGCTCTCATTCTTGGATGTATTTGTTTCAGTGCTTGACAATTTCTGTTTAATTACTATCTTTTAATAAATTACATTTTCCTGCCTCTGTGGATAGGGTAGGATGTGTGTATGTGTGCAAGTCACCAAGACTAGCTGTTTTTCACAACCTAAAGTTTTCCCTGCTGCCACAGGGACAGATTACTTCCTGAAAGTATGCCTATGTATGAGCTTTTTTTTTTTTGCCCAATCTTGTCTGCATCTGTGAACCAACCAGGTACAGAAGGTCTTCTGCCACCAGAACTGTTCACCTTAAAAGGTTAACTAATTATTGCAAATTATTGATATATTTTGCATTTCAGCATACACTCCTTACTTTCCACAAGTGTGATTTCATCGGCGCTTTCTGAGATATGCCCCAATTGAGTCATCTCATTCTTCTGTTTCTTTTTTCAACTTTGCCTTTCACCTGATTTAGTCTGCCTTGACCAGATTTCATGCACACTTTGTAATATACATGCTCTATCTGCCTTGCAGTATGGTAATGGTGTATAGTGGTTACGACCATGGACTTTATAATCAAATTACCTTAGTTTTAGGCCTAGTTCTCAATTTGTTATTTCTGTGACCTTATGCAGAGTACTTAATTTGTTGTGCCTCAATAATTCATCAGAGGCCAGGCGCGGTGGCTCACATCTGTAATTTTAGCACTCTGGGAGGCTGAGGCGGGCGGATCGTTAGAGTTCAGGAGTTCGAGACCAGCCTGAGCAAGAGCAAGATTCCGTCTCTACCGAAAATAGAAAAAAATTAGCCGGGCATGGTGGCACATGCCTGTAGTCCCAGCTACTCGAGAGGCTGAGGCAGTAGGATTGCTTGAGCCCAGGAGTTTGAGGTTGCTGTGAGCTAGGCTGATGCCATCATAAAAATGGAAACAGTAGTTATTTCTACAACTTGGTGTAGGGTCAAATTAGTGTGTGCAAATTTCTAAAAACAGTACTTGGCACACTATGTTATATAGATGTTAGTTATTATTGTTCTTGTTATTCTCACCAAAAGTATAATTTGCTGGATTTTAAATTTTTTTCTTTGCTGCTTTTGGATGATTTTTAGTAAAAGGAAAAATGCTGATTTAAATAACCAACCATCCTTCCCTTTTATGCTGCTCATTTTCCTCAGAGTCTATTTGTTCTTGGTATGTCCATTTATATTTAAGAATGAAGGATTTGCTTGATTAATACGGAAAGCTCACGAGGTTTCCTTTGCCATTTCCAGCCTCTCTCTGTCCTGAGAGCCCTGAAGGCCAGCTCTGTCTGGTCTGGGGTGCAGGGCATAGCATATCGTGGGCTTCCCTTTGGGGTGTATTGTGAACTGTGGAAGTCCAGGCTCAAACCATTTCTTTTGGAAATTTGAATCCATTCTCTCACCAACGTCAAAACAAGGAGGGCCCTATTCTTGGGCATCAACTTCCACTCTGGGAACTCTAGGCCCTTCTAGGCAGATTGGCTTGATTTCTTTGGAGGGTATTTCCTGTGTGCTACCATTCAACCTGGAGATAAACGTTGCGGCTGCTAGTGGGGGTGGAGGAGGCCAACAGTGCAGCCATTCGCAGGCTGTTTGCCAATCAACCCTCGCAGGGAGGCTGACTGCAGCTCTGGGTGGCAGGAGGGAGGGCGGTCAGTCCCCAGGCTTCCCTTTAGGGAAGGAGCAGTGGGGCAAGGGGCTGCAGAGAGGGGCCATACAAGTCAGCAGGTGCAGAAAGGGCCAGTGGGAGGAGCAGCAGAACCAAAGGGATTGTTCAGATCATGGCCAAGGTGAGAAGGAAAGAACCAAAGCGGGGAAGCTGAGATTCTCATTTAGGTCTAAGCTGTGAGGCAAGACTGAGAGAGGGAAGACAGGCCAGGAGGTCAGAAGCATGGACAATTGGAAAGAAGTTGAAAGTCTTACTTGTGGTGGCTCACAAAAGTGGCTATAAATGTTATAAAAGTGGCAGAAGCTTATTTTTTATTTCTATGAGAAACCGACTATCTCTGATGTGGCAGCTCTGAGAGCTTAATATAGCTAGTACACTTGCATATCTGCCTATTTTCATAGTGGGAAAGACCATCTTTCCACCCCTTTGGAGCAATGCTGAGTCATAGATGGCTCATTGAATGGGGACATGGTTAATGTCTACAGTGTCCCTTACTGATGCATCCAAATGCATAGAACATTCTAACCTTGCATTTGGTTCAGGTCTTCCAGGTAAGTGAGAAGCCAACAGAATGAGATAAGAACTTGGTCCCAGAGAATTCTAGTTGACACTCATGATGTAGATCCTAGCTGTCTGAAAATTCACAGAGAGCTTTAAAAATAAAGATATCATCCCCTAAGAGGTACAGCCTGGGCAGGGTGTGTTTTTCTTGAATTATTCAAAACCAGCTTGGATCCCAGTAATGCAATTGGATCAGAAAGATTAGTCCATCATCTGTTTTCATCATTGTTGGCATTTGTAAGACAGAAAAATGTAATAAAACCAGAAAAGACATTTGAGATTTAGAAATCAGTCATTCATCTCCCTGGGAGCCATTTTTCTCTTTCTTCCTATGAATCAGTAAGGCACAGTCAGGCAGAGTCCATTGTGTCCCAATGCCCCTCTCAAATATTTGAATGCTCATAAATACACAAATTCACCTGAGAGTTAAGTGGTAAGTTTTAGATTCTTTTGTTATTATTATTATTCAGCATTTTCTAAAATATTCTGTGCAGCACAAGTTCCATGAAATGCTTTCAAAAATATAAGATTTTGTAGTTTGGGAAATGATGCTTTATTTATTTTTCCCTTTGAAATTTCTAAAACATATCACTTTTTCAAAGAATCTGAGAATTGCTCTAATACAGAAGTCTATTTAATTTGTTTAAAGAGGAGTTTCCCAAATGTGGACTCTATCTATCTATCTATCTATCTATCTATCTAAAATAATTCTTAGCAGCCTGTGGATTGCACATGGGGAGTGTGTTTTACTCCCATGCCGTGGCTATGGCTTGAGCACCCACTTGGATGGTGCTGAGGCCCTGAGGACCACAGCCAGCCTCTGTGGGCTTCCTGGGCTCCCTGCCCAATTCTGAGAGAAGCTTTTCTGATGCCCCTGAAGATAGCTGGCTCCAGAATATTCAGTCTCCTGAAAACTCAGCCCGGTGGCTGTTTACCATGGAACTAATGTACCCTTAACTGATTCCCTTCCCCTTGGTATTCTTAGGGAGGCAGCCAATCTCCTTCAACATTCCCAGGCCTCCTGTAAATAAAATATTTGTTTCATGTTCTTGAGAAGACTCTGATTGCAAAACACTTTAACATAATTTGACAGTTTAAAGAAAATTGCTTTCTAAAATATAACAAAGGATGTCAACAACACTTCTTCACACTTCCACAGCTCAGAATTTTTTTTTTTTTTACTTTCATATAAAGCTCGTAAACATTTATTTTTTAGAAAACGTTAACTTCCATAAAACAAAACAAAAGGTCTCAAATCCTTATGTTCTTGTCCTGGAGTTCCAATGTCAAAAAATCATGGAAAGATAAATGGGGCTTAAAAGCAGCTGGAAACAGTTGAGGAAGAAACAGTGACAAGGTCTTACAAAACAGTCATCCAGTCATTTCATATGAGTAAGATAACTTTTCATTCAAGAACTGAGCAGTTTCTACAGTAGCGGCTTTATCTTTCGTCTTCAGAATGGCTGATACATTCGCTGGTAACCACTACCAAAGTGAGAGGCCTCATCTATTTGCATGTGGTCATTAGGAAATGAATGTCTTAACTCACGGGTCCCATAGTTATGTCCAAAAAAATAATCTCTACCACAGCCATTAAAAGTTGGCTGATTACTATAGGCATTATGGAAATTACTGAATAGTTGATCAGAGAAATTAAATCCTTCACTGCAGACTGAGAAGGGAACAGGGAAAAGCATGGAAGAAAGGCCTCCACCCCCTCCAACTGCCCCACAAACATCTTGGTTTTCCCAGCGACCATCTTGGTTTTCCCAGCAACCATCTTGTTTTTCCCAGCAACCTTCTCAGTTTGCCCCACAAGCATTTGGGTTTGCATGGAAGCCACCTCCTCCCCAGCCACGGTTGCCTAACCCAGCAAGTGGAATATCTCTTGCCCCCTGCGTTGCAGCCTCACATATTCTTTTGGGAGAGCAATTTTAATTTCACACCGCTCAGCACCAATTAAATAGTGTCTGGTTTCTAGCAACTTCCTCACTGGTTTTTCATTAGTATATGTGATAAAACAAAAAGCTCTTCTTTCATTTGTTCTTGGACGCACTGGAAGCTCAATATTCTCAGTCTCTCCAAATGTCCCACAGTATTCTCTGATTGTTTTCTTTAGACATACGAGAGTTCAAGTCACCCACAAAAGCATTCTTGGGGGCGGATTGGGAATTTAGATTCCATGGCTTTTACCCTTTTCAGTTCTATTTTCTTGCCATCCAATCTGTGCTCTTTTACTTGGACCACCTTTTCAACCGAGGCACCATCTTTGAAAAGCACGAATCCAAACCCTCTGGATAGCCCAGTGTCTGGATCGATTTTAATCGTAAAGTCTACGATCCTGCCAAATTGAAATAAAAATTCAGAAAGAACTCGCTTACTGGTGTCACGGGATAGTCCTCTGATAAACATTTTTCTGGGATCCTGCTGGTTCTTGCTGGCCTCAATTCTGAAGTCTTCAGGGAGTTGTTCATTCGGTTGAGTTTGCTCGTAGCAAAGTTGATGGCATCCAAAGTGAGGTGGGTGGCGGCAGCTACCCCCTCCCAGCTTAGAATTTGTAGTTTTCTTATGGCATTGAACACATTTTACATTTTCTTATTCTGTTAGGGTGTACATTTTTTTTTTTTGTCTATTAGATGATAAATTACTTGGGAGCAGTGACTAAGTCTTTTTCATTTTTTATTTCCTTTGGATAAAATTTCACACTGGGTTTTATGTAATAGGTGCTCAATAGATGCTTATTGAATGTTTTGCTAATACTTATAACATCCCTATGAAAAAGACTTGGGGAAGTTTCTTTCCGTCTATTTAACTTAGGAGAAAACTGAGGCAAACAAGAAATATTGAGTCATTTTCCCAAGATGAACTAATCGTAGTAGCAATAAGAGAAAAATCAAAGTTCATAGACTTAGAGTCAGAGGCTGGGAAGGTGTAAGAAATCATGTCCTGATTCCAGATCCTTTTTCTCTTGTGATTGCTACAGGCCTGAGGAATTTCAGCTAACCAGGACTAAGGGTGACATGTGAGGCTAGCCAGTCAGCAGCATGGCAAAATGAATAGGGCACTAGGTTCAGAAGCTCGGCCTTGTTTCAGGGCTGCCCTTAATCCAAGAGCTGATGATATGGAAATGAAAAAGACAAGGCCCTGCCCTCGAGGAGTTCACAGTGTAGTGGTGGCCACGGCAAATACACAGCAAAATAAATTGCATAATAGCATCACTTGCTATGTGCTTCAGAAGCACAGGGGACAGTGGCTATCATTGCTCAAGGGCATCAAGAGGGCTACACAGAAGGGATAACTTCCGAGACGGGCTCTGAAGGATGAATAGGAGTTGACAAGGGAAACAAAAAGAAAAAAGATATTTGAGACAGAGGGAAGGACATGCATGAAGTTAATGAGACCTTAAAAAGCATACCAAGCTGATGGGTTGAAAAGTACTTTAGTTGGCTTAAGTATTGAGATTATGCGGGAGGTATGGCAGGGGATGGCATTGGCCAGAGAAGAAACTAGAAGGGTAAGTTGGGGCCAAAGTTTGAATAGTCAAGCAAAGGAGTTTAGCCGTCATCTTCTAAGTTTTAGGAGCCATTGAGGGCTTTAAGAGAGGGACTAATGGAATCAGATATGCTCTTTGAAGAGAGAAGGTGTGTTTTATTCTGCATTACATTCTGTGACTGCTGATATATGCCCAAGAATAGGCACTCAATACATATTCAACGAGTGAGTAAGTATATTTTAAAGAGATACCTTTTCTCAAGGCCAGTCCTTGTATCTGAAAAAACGGAGTTTGTAGACCAGATTCTGTCTCAGTGTGAGCTTCTGCCTAGGAGCATGGGAAACCCTTCTTCCCTAGGTTAATGGTCACGTGGCAGACTTCCCAGAGCCCCGCTCATCTGCATTATTTCTTCACTGCAGACCCCCCACTCCACCATCGTTTTACCACGGCCCATCTCACTGCAGTGCCTATGAAAAGGGAAAGAGAGGTCATGGCAGGCAGGTGTCCTCTGTCTAACCTGATTCCAGCACTTTCTCCATTGACTCTTGTGTTCCATGCTCAGCCGGGAGCCTCTGACCTTCAACAAGCTGAGCAAATTATTTTTTGCTAATGAGCTTAATTACCTAGTTCTCTATTTAAGATGCACTTTAAAATTTTGTAAAGGCCTTTGGAAACCCTTTGTTGCACTAGCAGGTACTCGTGGCAAAAAGGTAGAACTGCTCTAGCCCCATGCAGCCCAGCAGCTGTGACTGCCCAGATAATGAGGCTGGGGCTCACCTGTCTCTTCGCAACTGATTCTTTATTTGATACAAGTATCAGAATAGACATTATTATCCCCCTTTTACAGATGAGAAAACTGAGCCCTGTGGGGTTGAGTCACTTTGGCCTCTTCCAGTCCTGGTCTGGCTCTGTCCTGGTGACACAGTGCCCTCTTTGAGAGCTCTAGCATCATGGGAAACATGGTAGTCCCTCCAGGACCTTGCAAAGTCTGCATTTTTATTACCATAAAAGGCTGACTGAATGAGAGAGACATTGGTGATTGGAAGCAATGACCGTTTTCCCCATTTCACCAAAGGAGAGACTAAGGCCCAGGGAACCTGCTGTCCCCAAGGCCTCAAAGCGTTCTGTCCTCCCTGCCCCACACTGTGAGCTGGTAGCTGTCTTCTCCAGCTGCAAAAGCTGCTCAATCAACCCCCATTTCTTGAACACCTTGTCTTCATCCTGCACTGGCTGGGCTTTGGGAGGTGCTTCTCTGATTGGCGTTTGCAAGTGAAGCATCTGAACAGCTTGTTAAAAATGCAGATTTGGATCCTATAGTTCTGGGGCAGGGCCTGGGATTCTGCTTTTATAATAAGCAGCCAGGTGCTGCTGGTGCTGCTGGTGGTATGCGGACCATGCTTGGAGCAGCAAGATGGCGGAGAAGAGAAGAAAGAGCAGAGAGGAAGACTTGCCGCGAAAGAGATCCCTGACTTGTAGAGAAAACGAGATTGGGGAGAGCACCTGAGGGCAGAGACCTTTGTACGGGCTGCAGACATTGACCTGTACCACAATTGTGATTTCAGGCTGCTGACTGAACAATTGGTGAGGAATTCTAAGAAAGCAGTACCCAGAAGCTTACCAGCAAGAGTGAACTGGCAGGAGCCCAAGGAGCCCAGAAATCACTGAGGATTAAGAATAATTCAATTCAACAACAACAAAAGGTGAATCCTTACATTATTCAATAAACTTATTTATTTTCTTCATTTAATGAGCATCTACTATTTGTCTGACACCACGCTAGGGTCCAGAGTACAAAGGGGAGTGTCAGGGGGTCATGTGCTCTCAAAGTGCTGAGCAGAGGGAAACACAAAGCAAGACCCTACGCCTGCCATCCAGGACAGTGACTTGCAAACTTTTGTTGGCCATGATCCATAATAACAAGGGATATACGTTACTTTGTGACCTGGTACACGTGTGTGAGTGTGTGTGTACATATTTACATACATATATAGCACTGAAGCAACAGTTTCTGGAAATAACATTTAAATTTTCCTAAAATTTAATGGCTTTTTAACATTCCCCTAGACACAAAGAGGCAAAAGGAGGAAGTAAGTGATATGTCCAGGGAGCCCTGGGGCATGGAAGGGACCATGTGATGGAGCTGCAGGTGTGGAAGGGTGTAGCCTCTGTTCCCAGGACCTACTGTCTGAGCTCCCCATTAGCCAAGCCCAACCAGAAGCTGGGAGACAGGCAACAAAGGAGCCCAGGTGGCACAGTATGTGGAGGATGGCATCCCTCATTCAGAGCGGGATGATGAATTAATGTTGGGGGGTTGGAGTAGGGGAGGAGAGGATTAGCATGTTTCCTAACATGTCGCTCAGGCAGAGTCACAGTGCGTGGCTCAGAGTCATATGCAATTGCCACCTTCCTCCCACTATGTTGAACTATCTACGTGGTCAGAGGCTACCAAGGAGCTGATTCTAGGAAGCGAGCCAAATCCAGTCAATTAAGAGAAGTAGGGAGTGTTTGAGGACGGGTACCACCATCTATCATTACGATTGAAGCACTCGACAGAGGATCGTCTGGAGGCTCATCACAAATTTTTCTTGACGTTGGAAAAATTGGCTTAAGGGAATTTTTAAAAAGTCCCAAAGGTACTTGATTGGAATTCTAACATGTATCTTGCAGCTTGATTACTGCTAGAAAGAAGGAAACAACTCAAATAAATTCATGTTTTCAGCTGTCCAGCATAGCAATAAAGAATAAAAATGTCAGGGAACTTGTTAGAAGTATAGAGAATTTAGAGCTGCTAGAGACAGAGACCCACAGAAAAGTCTCACCTGACGTGGCTAAGGGCTATTCTGCCTTTATTTTCCATTTGTAGCTGCACCTACTTATACCTCAGGACCCTTTTGCTAAAGAAAAATTAAGATACATGTACTTACCTACATGCCCTGTGTTTTGACGCCATGAAACATTACTGTAGAATCTTATGCAAGTAAAATGACCTGTCGGAGCCTCCATGGCCCTCACGATGACAAAGAACATCGTGCCTCAAAGCACAGAAGATCTCCCTGCAGTTCCAAAGCATACATGTGAATGAGTTAGTTTAACATTCTGGTTTCAGGGGAGAAAATTCTATGATGCTTTGGAGCAAGTACTTGAGCAAGGAGTCATGCTGGTAATAATGTTTTACCCATGGTCGTGGGGCAAAGGAGAGTGTGGATAATGAAAATCCACAGGTTGAAAGGGGAAGCCCTATCTCAGTCCCTGCCTGCTCTGCTAGACCTGTGCACAGCCAGGGAGAAGAGGGAAGGTGACAGGTACCAAAGGCGAAGCTCAGTCATGGATATTGGAGGCAAATATTAAAACTTGACTTGGGCTGGGTGCAGTGGCTCGCATCTGTAATCCTAGCACTCTGGGAGGCCGAGGCGGGAGGATCCCTCAAGGTCACGGTTTGAAACCAGCCTGAGCAAGAGCGAGACCCCATCTCTACTAAAAATAGAAAAAAATTAGCCAGGCATGGTGGCACATGCCTGTAGTCCCAGCTACTCGGGAGGCTGAGGCAGGAGGATCGCTTGGGCCCAGGAGTTTGAGGTTGCTGTGAGCTAGGCTGAAGCCACGGCACTCTAGCTGGGGCAACAGAGTGAGACTCTGTCTCAAAAACAAACAAACAAAAAAACTTGACTTGGTTTCCTGTGCATGCTTCTTCCCCGTGTCATCACGCTGCATGGTCCTTCTCCATCAGCACCAACCCCAGCACTGCTGCCACATATCAGAGTGTCTCAAGGTCTCTGCTCAGCCCCTCTCCTACCACTGCACACCCAACCACAAGGGGAGTTCTCATAAGGCTGGGGAGGTCGAAGGCTACTATTAGCGGTGCTTCTAAATCCGTGCTGTGTGTTATCTCTTGGAATTCTCAGTTTCTCTCTCTCTCTCCCCCTCCCCCTTTACACTCCTCCTTTCATACACAGGGGGATTGAAATGCAGACCGAGGCTGTATTCTGCCCAGAAAGCCTCAGGATGGGTGATATAGTAGCTTTCACTACTTCAGCCCCTAATGGGTGAATCTCCTCCACCCCGACTCCCTTTCTTTTGGCTTTTCTGCGTGTGCTGCTGAGTGTTGAGGGTCAGAAGGCAGACATGGCGCTAGTATGGTGGGTCTGGAGTCTGCACGTGCCCTGAGCAGAAAAAGGGAGCTCCATGTGGTCTCCCTTAACTCACCAAGAGACTATGAGGGTTTGAGCAAAAGAACTATAGTCAAAAACAAAGCAACTGAACCTAGATCTCATGCTTTGCTCATTTCCTCCAGGAGTCTAGCAAGGGCATGAGTGGCAGCGTCTCAAATTTTCACCAAGGCATGACAAACTCCTCTCATGCCCAAACCCTTCTCTGGACATTGAGTTCTGCCGTTCTCCGTGGTTGGAATTCTTCACCCTACCTCGCACTCCACTGCCAGTCCCAGTACTATGATGTTACAGTACCAGTGCAAGTTGCCATACCAACATCACAGCAGACTCTGCCCTAGCCTCTCATCCCCTCCACCCCAGCCCTCAGAGTCTTCTCCCTTCTCTGAATCACTGGGGCATCTCTCTACAAACCCAGGGTCACAAGGGCTCTGTGAGTAAGTCTGTGGCTGGCTGGTAGCAAAGGAAGGCCAGTGGTGGAGAAACAGTCTGAGGCATCTCACCCTAACACCTAGCAGAAGGGAGCACAGTCATCCTTGTGGATGAAAACCTGACAATTCCATTAATCTCATCACTAACAAGTGCTTATATTGATTGCTGGCTGATTACGTGCCAGGCTCTGTGCTGTGCCTCATCTTATTCATCCTCCCAACAGTCCAAAGAGCACTATTCTTTTTCACATTTATAGATAAGGAAACTGACGCTCCAAGAGACTATGTAACTTGCCCCCAACCCATGCAATGGATCGGAGTCTTAGCCACTCTGAGCACCGTGCCGAGCTGTCTAGGAAAGGGTGGGTCACTGTGATAGCTGGAGTCGAAGGTTGGTTTTCATTGGCTTTCTAACACTTTTGTCCTCAATTAAAGCTGCCAGCTTGACATCTTACCAAAGGACTAATAAATCTTATTTCCAACGAGCGACTGCCAACATTAAAACATGCAAAATTTTTCGACATAAATTTTCCCAACAATTGTAACTCATGACTTCGATACGAGGCATGAACTACTGCAGTCTGTCCACAATGACGAGGAAAACACTGGGCATGAGCCCAGCAACACATTCTGACAGCAGCATGAAATATTTTCTAACAGTTTCCAGGAAGTTTTCACTGGCTGCCCCCAATTACAATGAAGTCTTCTTGAGGGCATCTGCTGCAGGCAGCCCTGACACATCCATCCAGCCCTGGTGCTCTCAGGGACACTTGGCAGGACAAGAGAAGCCCTTGTTTAAGATGTTTGCTTTCTCAAAGGCATTCCGGGCTCTCCCAGGGAACTGTTGGTCACTGTCTTGTGGCATGGCCTCTCTCTCTAGCCTTCTTGCTGTGGGTACTGCTTCAGCCACAGAAATCTGGCACCTCCTACGTTTGGTCTCAAAGTCAATTTTTGCGTTGAGGACAATGTCGTCTTCTGCTAAATATGAAGACCAGAGTTTGGAAAAAGTCCAACATTGGTGCATAAACCTGTTCATCAGAAAGGTGAAACATATTTCACGTGCTTTTCATCATTTGGTTTTCATATTTAAGGTTTTCGAGTTCATATCCTCTGCCCATTTTTCTATTTCTTTTTGGTCTTTTCCTTACTTATTTCAAAGAGTTCTTTATGTATTCTGGACACTTAACCCCTTGCAAGTTATGTGCTGGACAATATATTTTCCCAACTTGTGACACATCCTTTTAATTTATTATATTAAAAATTCAATATTAAATTTGAATATGTCCAATTTTTCTTTTGTGGTGTGTGCTTTTGATGTTTAAGCATCATTTCTTAAACATTTTCTTAAACATTCCACTCCACATTTCTTACTCCACTGACAAAAATTATCTGTTGATAGTTTTTATAAAAGTTTTGTTCATAATTGTTTTAAATATAATTTTCAAAAGGCAAATGGCATTAGTGGTCATAATAAAAAGGTGTTGTCCTTTGGATCATATGACTATGATCCTTAAAAATGGGATATCTCCCTCCTGATGGTGTTGGCTTTGAGAAGCTAAGCAAGTCTCTAATTGTGGAATACTTATATATCTTACTTGTGGGGAAGCCTCTCTCTTTCTTCTCTTGTTTGACTAAATAATTAAAATTTCAATTGCTTAAGCATCTAAAAATACTAAAAACTTTTCTATTGTGTGTCCCATCCATGATGCTTTGACATGCCTGTATCTGTACCCATCTATTGATATATCTACCTATCTAAGATGTGAGGTTGGTACACACTGTGTGTGTATCTTGGTAACTGGTATTTTTCCACTTGTGTCTTACATAGAACAATATTAAAATTAATGTAAGTTTTCAGAAAGTGTTGAAGCTAACCCATAAGAGACAATCCTGGTCTAGTAGCACAGAATGTTAGAATAGGCTGGATTAAGATGTGATACAAATAAGCCCAGTGGCTTAACACAAGCTATATCCTGCTGTCTGCAAGGATTCGGAGCAAACCAGGTGCCTTTAATCTTAAGACTCCACCATCTCAATGTGAGACCTCCTCAGTCACTGGGCAGGTGAAGGGACAGCTGGAGAATTATCCTGGCTCTTCTGTACTTGGCCTTGAGGTGGAGCCCATCACTTCTACCCACAGCTCATTGGCCAGACCCTGTCAGCTGACCCCACCTAGCTGCAAGGGAGCTGGGAATGCAAAGGAGCAGATGCACTGTTTGATAAACATCACAGAGGCCAGCCTGAGATTAAGAGACCATCCACAAAACTTGCACCTACATAACTGAGAATTACCTATGGCTGTCACTGACATTTTGAGTCCCGCTTAACACTCACAGGTCATTCAACGCTGTGTGTGGAAACTTAAAAAAAAAGAAAGAAAAAGAAAATGAAACTCGCAGGTTATGATACTCTGCATGAAAATACTAAGTAGGAAAAAGTGCCTTCCGAGATGACAGGACGGGGAAGAAGTCAAGAATGCACAAGTCACCAGAGGTAAGGAAGAGAAAGCATTACACCTCAGTGACAGCTTAGACTACCCAGATTCCCATCTGCAGGTGGGAGGGTGTAAACATTGAGAAGTAAAACAAAGCAAGACAATGAGAGGAATTCCAAGAGATGTCAGATAAATAATAAGAAATGCTTCCTGTGTGAAGGAACTGGTTGCTGGCAAGCCATAGGGATGATTTATTGACAGGCTGGGGAGATACTGCCAACAACGTTAAAGTTAAAGTAATTCTCTGTCAAGGTGTGTCCACAAAAGAAGGGGAAGGGGCCAGGGCAGAGATTCTACATTTTCCAAAGGTCAAAAACATACTAAAGACAATTAAAGGAGATTCTCTAGTGCCCCACGTCTTTAAGCATGCTGCAAACACTATCATGAAGTTGGTATTTAGGACAAAAAAGGTGAATACAAACCACTGGTGATTTTTAGCAAAGAAAGTTGTAGGGAGAAAGTGAAAAGTTAGCAGTGAAGGAAAGTATGGAGGGGAGGACAATAATAGTTTTCCAACAGCGGGCGATAAAGTATGCTTCTAAGAGGTCTGCCTGACCTTCAGGCGGTGCAGGTATCAGGAGAGTGGAGAGTCACAGGGGAGAAGGAGCCAGAAAGCCGTGGCTGTATGCAAAGTGGAAGCCACTGTGGGCAGCGGAAGAGATAATAGGGGGAAGTGCAGAGCGAAGAGAACAGAGTGATACCCAACAGAGTGATAAGCCATGCTCAGTGAGGGGGGAACCACAGGAAAGGGTGAGATAAACCCCTCTGGCAAACAGAGGCCAAGAGTCTGGGAGGAAATTATCTGAGGAGCTAGAGTATTTGGGGAGTGGTGGAACTCCCAATTTGTAAAAGATGTAGTGTTGGTATCAAACAATCCATTTACTGCATCCTTTCCAAGTGTCAAGTGCAGCCCAAGGTACATTAAGTATCCGTCTCACTGAGCTCGTGGTGATAAAAATCAAAGGGAATAGCAAAATAGTAAATAAGAGCTAGTATTAATAGTGTTTGCCGTGTGCCAGGTCCGGTTCTAAAAGCTTTACGTGTCACAGCTCATTGACAGCTCATGCCAGCCCCATCTGCTACGGCCTCTTTGCCTTTCTGTGCCTCAGTTTCTTCATCTATAAATCGGGATTGTAGGAGGAGCCCCTGCACAGTACCCTAAGAGTAAAGTGAGGCAAGAGCGAATGTCACCCATCTACAGGCGGAGCCAGTCCCTCCTGTCGTTGGCTTTGTGGGGAAAGTGCTCCACACTGGGGCAGGAGGAAGGGGCTGAGAACTTGGGAAGAAGGGGAAGGGAGGGGATGGCAGCTCTGACTGCCAATTGAATCTAGGTGTGCCACTCCACTCCTCAGCCCTCTTAGCTTGCCACGCAAGTCATGGCCCCTCGATTGTGCCTAAGGAAGCAGGGGCACAGTGGAGTCGCAGGGCTGGCTTGAATGTGCACAGCAACTTTAACGACAGGCAGAACTAGAACTTGGGTTTCTTATTTCCCCAGAACATGAGAGGTTTTTTGTTTTTTGTTGTTGTTGTTTTTCTGAGACAGAGTCTCACTCTGTTGCACAAACCCATGGGTGATAAACCAGAATGATCTGGGAGGTTAGGACTATCTGGGGTACATCCTCAGTCTTCTGAAAACGATGCAATCAGTGGCAGGTACCAGCCTCTCCCAGTGTGCTCCCCGCCCGGGGCTGCGGTGACCT
>CAUYRT010033981.1:0-18344 GCA_963574885.1 Lepilemur ruficaudatus
CCGTCTCTACTAAAAATAGAAACAAATTAATCGGCCAATTAAAAAAAATGTATAAAAAAAGTTAGCCGGGCATGGTGGCACATGCCTGTAGTCCCAGCTACTTGGGAGACTGAGGCAGAAGGATCGCTTGAGCCCAGGAGTTTGAGTTTGCTGTGAGCTAGGCTGATGCCGCGGCACTCTACAGCCCGGGCAAAAAAGTGAGACTCTGTCAAAAAAAAAAAAAAAAAAAAAAAAACCTTACCTTTTTCTTTGCTGCCATTTCATTTTCTTTGAAAAGAAAGAGATCTTTGAAAAGCATCTTATAAGGCATGTCCTTTTTGATTGAGTCATCCTTTACTTTATCTGTTAAAAAAGAAAGAAATGAATGACTTCTGTCACCCCTGCTCTGTTGACCAGCATGGTAAGGCTCCCACCAGCCGGAGTAGAGTGAGTGAGATACGGGGGTCTCTGAGAAGGGAGGATGCAGACAGCCTCACCTCCACACCTCCTGGGCAAGAGCCTCAGTTTCTCTGTCTGTTTCCCATGGCACAGAGCACAGTGATTAGTGCTTCATGGGGAATGAGTTGATAAATAAGGAGGCCTTTAACAGAATAGTAGGATCACATTTTGGGATATTGAGATGTTCCTTCCCGTCACTATACATGTCTCCACTGTTACCCTTACACCACCATTTCAACAGCAACAGACACAGCCACTACCCTCTGGAAGACCTTCAGACTAGAGAGTCTTGAAAAAGAAAGTCAAAGATAATAATCAGTGCTGGAGAGGATGTGGAGAAACTGGACCCAAATACACTGCAGGAATGCAAATGGCATGGTCAGTCACTTTGGAAAAGTCTGGCAGTTCCTTAAAAAGTTGAAAATAGAATTGCCGTATGACTTACAGAAGTAGACCCCTTAACTCTAGCTTGGCACATGAGCATCCAGAGCAAAGACTACATTTCTCGACCTCTTTTGAGCCAGGTATAGGCATGTGACTAAGTTCTGGCTAAGGGGATATCAGCAGAAATAGTAAATGCAATGTCTAGGCATGTTCCCCACCTCCCCTTTTCTCCTCCTTGCTGGCAGGAATGTGGGCATGATCGTTGGTGCAAAAGCAGCCATCTTGGACCAAAAAATACAACCCAGCAACAAGCTAGAAGGGGCCTGGGCCCTTGATGTGAGTCTCCATATGGGGCCTGGGATGTTTGTCTACAGACTTCGTTTACCTGAGAGAGAATAAACTTCTATCATGTTTAAGCCACAATTGTTTTATATTTCCTGTCACAGCCAAACTTTTTAATTCTAAATACAGATAGTACCAAATTGTTCCCCAAAGAGGATGCCTATAGAGCTTGTGCTGCCTATAACAAACTCTGGGTGTTAGGCAATTTTTAAATCTTTGTCAGATTTATAAGTGAAAAAAACCTTATTCCTTGTATACTTATAAATAAACAAGAGGATGAGGAGAAAAAAAGGTGGTCAGGGAAAGAAGAGATTTTGATAAAGTTTATTTATTCATGTACTGTATTATGGCTAATAATTGAGTCGATTATTTTATTGTCATGAGAGATTGTAGCAATCTAACTAAAATATGACAATTTCATGCATCCCCTGAAATTAAAAAGGAGAACAGAATCTTTTCAGCAGGTGATCTATAAACTCTTCGCATCTTATGCTTAGCGTGTAGCATTCTCCTTTTCTTGCTCTCCCAATCTGCTGCGGAGCCGAACTGTACTAGGCATAAAGTGAGAACTTATTGATTGATCTCTTTTTACCTCCAGAATTCGGTGATGTCGGCAATAAATTTGATGACATTTTGTCTCCTGGTCCTGTCCAAAGAAAAGGAAATATATTTTTTAAAATTCTGTAAACATCTTGTAAAAGGGCTAAGTTCACCTGCCAGTGACTCCCAAACTGCCTTTGTGGCTTTTAAGAGCAGTGTACACACAAACCTTGTGACCCAGCAATTCCAACTCTAGGAACCTAGCTCAAGAAAATAATCAGACAAGTAGGCAAAAAAGTCTATGCAATAACGTTTGTTCAGTGTTATTTAATAAATAGGATCTGAGTAAATAACTATGGTACACCCATAAAATGAACTGCCTTTTGACAATATGACTATTGATATATATTGCCACATGGCCCCTTAAAATGATATAGTCATTGGCCGGGCACGGTGGCTCACGCCTGTAATCCTAGCACTCTGGGAGGCCGAGGCGGGAGGATCGCTCAAGGTCAGGAGTTCGAAACCAGCCTGACCAAGAGCGAGACCCCATCTCTACTAAAAATAGAAACAAATTAATTGGCCAATTAAAAAAAATGTATAAAAAAAATTAGCCAGGCATGGTGGGGCATGCCTGTAGTCCCAGCTACTCGGGAGGCTGAGGCAGAAGGATCGCTTGAGCCCAGGAGTGTGAGGTTGCTGTGAGCTAGGCTTATGCCACAGCACTCTAGCCCCAGCAACACAGTGAGACTCTGTCTCAAAAAAAAAAAAAAAAGTGATATAGTCACTATTGACCTCTGTCCACTATATATAAGTAAAAAACAAAATATTACAAGAGCAGAAATATTGTAGATAAAAAAATGCATCCAAAAATCTGAGAGGTGTTTGAAAAGCTGTTCACCAAACATTAACAGTGATCATCTCTGCTTTGGTACAGTCTCTCCTTTTGCTTTTATCAAGTTTGGGATTAGGGTTAAGCGATTGAGATACTCACCTAAGCTGCAAAATGTAAGGAATTGCCAAAAGGAAAAAAATCCTAAGTTATTGAGATAAATAACGTGTTAATATAATATTTTTTAAAAATTCAGATTAATGCAGAAAAAACCTATGATTAATGAAATATCAAAATTTCAAATACAGACAGCATCTGATGCTGCACTTATGTGAACCTAACACTCAGAGCCTCACTTGCCTTGCCTGGATCCAGGCCCACAGATCTCATCTTTATTTATAATTTTAACATTTTGTTCATCATGTATTTTGGGGATTAATTTTTACTTTTTAAAATTGTGAATTAAAATATTGCTTATTTTGATTACTGAGTTTTTTGTCTTCTCTTTAAATTTTGTGACTGAGGCAAGTGCCTCACCCTATCCTGCCCTGGTTTCTGTATTTTTTCGTATCATTCAAATTTCTCAGTGAGCTTCTGTAACTGTTACAATGAGAAAAATAATAAAGGTATATTCATTTGGGGGATAAAGGACACTCAGGAGTCTATATAGAAAGGTGTGCCCACAGCAGGAACAATGGGACAATATATCCTGTTTTGGGCTGCCCGTTTAAGTTTATGCCTCAGGAATCTCAGAGAGCCACGTCTAAGAGCTAAATGTCCCAGAAGCGCAGCAACAGGTGATTAAGAACACAGACATTGGCGTGGACACGCCGGATTTTCAATCTTGGTTTGGCATTTACAGATGTGTGAGCAAGTTCATTTAACATTGAAAAAATATTTATTGAGTACTTTCTGTGTGTCAGGCACTGTTCTAGGTGTGGGAGACAGGACAATTTTTAAAAAGACAAAAAAGAACAAAAACCATTGTCTTCACGGAGCCTACATTTTAATTCCTTAGTATCTTTGACCCTTGGTTCCTATGCCCTAAAGTGGGCGCAGTAGTTCCGCCTCTTAAGGTTTTCTTGAAGATTCCAGGAGGCAATAGATTTAACCAAGCAAAAGTGCCTGGCTTACAGACCGACTCAGAACGGAGGAGCTATTTATTAAGTGCCAATATTTGCTATAATAATTAGCATGTGATTTTAGTTCCAGTGATTACAAAAACAAAGGTGAAAAGTAGAGAAATTATGTTAAAGTTTACAAAAGAGAAAAAATTAATAAAAAACCTATGGCATCGATATACTTTTTCAAATGAAGATTTTTTTCACAGGCGTTACTTTCATTCTGATAGCTAGAAAAGAAGGATTGGGGAAAAATTGGTGACAATCTGTGGTTTGGTAAATATTTGGAATTTGGACGGCTGATACTAAAGACTGGTAGATTGCCTTAATTTTGCACTCTGCACTCATCCCTACCCTTAGGATTCTGGTCACCTTTTGCTTGTCACCCTTTTGCTCCTTGGGTCCTTCTATTTATAATAAATTCACTCCCCTCCCAACTCCCATTCTCTTTAGCCTAAAAGTCTACCTGCAATGAGCATCTTTATCCATGGGTTCTAGCACTTTTCCATTCACAGAAAAACTTGGAAGTTCTATTCCTCTAAGCCAACTGCTAAGAGCAGATGTCTCCTCTAATTCCATATCTTAAATAACTCAGAGAACATGTAAACGCAATCAGCAGTCTCTAGGAGTTGTTATACTTCCCTATTTCCATATGCATGAATCCCTCTATTAATTAATGAAAGGTTGGTGGAAAAAAATGGCAGGGCGGGAAAGCAAGAGAACCAGCTGCTCTTAGGAAAGGATTATAAAGTTCCCTTCTCAACCGAAAAAAAAAGTCAAAGGCCGTGAACATTTTTGTTGTGCAAAATACAAATAGCAGGATGGCTAAACAAAGTGAGGGAAAATGTACTGAAAGCAAGGGAAAATGTAATCAGACTGCGTAGCAAATGCCTGAAAATTCACATCATAGATACATGTGCAGATCCAACTTCCAAGAGATGAAAATTATAAAGAGCCCAGAAATATCAGGGATGGAAAATGCTGGCATAGACTTTAGAGATGGCATAGACTAAATGATGAAGAGCATAGACTCTCCTTATGCCCCTCACATTCAATTCCTCACCTTTCAAAAGGGATAAGCCCACATTCCTTGAAGTAAGTTAACACCTCCAGCCTTCGCATAGTAAGTGCCGTGGGAGTGCAGGCACGTGGGGAAGAGCATTCTAAGGCGGGAAGATGCCTGGTGCGTTTCAGGAACAGTGAGGAGACCAGTGGGATGAAAGCACAGAGGACAAGGGGGAGAGAGATGGATGAGGCCAGAGAGATAAGTTCGAGATCATCAGGGCTCTGGGATTACTCAGGGAAATGGACATTCATTCAATGAATCACTCTGCTGAGCTGAAAAGAGACAGTAGGAAGGGATGAGGGGTCACAGAGGGAGACCTGTTGGGAGGCTACAGTCCCCAGGAGGCAGGAGACCAAGGGGTCCCTTAGATAGTAAAGGAGGTGGTGAGAGGTGAAATATATCTCATTCTAGATATATTTTGAAAGTAGAGCCTGCAGGATTGGCTTATGGCTCGGATGTGGGGTATAAGATGAAGAGCAGAAGTAAGGATGGGGTTGCTATCAATGGAGACAGAGAAGGCAGTGGGGGTGGTTGTGAAGATCACAGAGTCGGGTAGGAACATGTTAAATTTGAGATATCGATTATATATACAAAGAGGGACATGAGTGTAAAATATATTGTTCTGCCAAGCGAACACCATGCTGGCTGATTTAGATAATTCTTGTATTCTATGGAATACATTTATGGAATTATATGTGCTCACTGAGTCGGGTCTTTTGATGAGTGTCATCGCAGAGGCAGTAGGAATGGCACTGTGGAAAGACCTTGGCCTTTGCGGGGCAGGGAGGTTTGACTTCTGCCTCTGACTTGTACCAGTGCTTCCTCTTAGGCCTAGAGAATTAAGCTCAGGGCACCTTAGAGTCTTCTACCAAGTATAGATAATAACGCCTTCCGTACAGGCTTGCTGCAATTTTCAAACACGTAATATACATAAAGTGCCTGCTTATAGTAGACTGATGGAGACATGATCACTTATACTTTCTGCAGAGTAGATATTGTCCAGATCTGTCCTCTTTCTGGTCCACTGTCTTGTGAATAATCACCAGCATTTGAGAAAAATGAGGACATAATTGACAACCAGCTTTCATAAGAAACGCCCAGTCAGAGTTCTCAAAGCCTGGTCATTTGAGAGGAATCTACAAGCAATCTCAGTGCAAATTTAGGGGACCTGGCTCATCTTTCTTCAGATTCTTAACATTCCAAACTCCAGGGAAGTGGGGAAAGAAGAGTGGAGTTCTATAAGGTCCAATCCTAAAGTTCTAGACCAATTCTAAACAAAGTTAACAATAACACTGTCTACCAGATATTATTTGAAGCAGTTTGTGTTTGATTTTCACAACCCTCTTTACAATCCAATGAAAATGGATCTCCAGATTATTTCAATATGAGATTAAAAACTATGTTTTCCTCCCACATGCCTATGAAGATTTAGACAGGTTCTCTCAGACCCAATGCCTTGCAAATTTTTTTTCCCACCTCCACCCCACCTACTTTGGACAAACACTAGGAGCAAGGGCTGTGAACTGTGTCCTTGGAGAGGACGTGGAGAGACCAGAGCTAGCAATTTTTTGTTTACCGGAAAGCCAGGAGCCACTAGGTCCTTGGCTTGCTCCACGACCTGCCTCTTTTGATTGGGTCAGAAGCACAGCATGAGGATGAGGAAACTACTTTCAGCTTGACCTTTAGGCACTGATGGCGTCAAGCTAACTATTTTCCGTGGACTTTTCTGTTGACATTTCTGACTGCCCCTTTTGCAAAGTGAAAATAATAACTGGAGGTCACGAGGAAGGAAGAATAGGGGAAAGGAGTCAGCAAATGTGAGCCAGATCATATGAAAACTAAGACCTGCTATAGGGATGTTGGTTATTACTAAGGGAAAAATGTGTTATCCTTACCCCTCTATAATTACTGAACAGTAACCAAGGAGGAGAGAAATCCACTCATCCTTCCTGCTCCTGCAAACCTCTTGGCTGCAGTAGCTTCTCAGGTAATGTTGTCTATCTGGACTGTTAATCAGATGCACTCAGTTCACCCACAGATATAAATGCCCATGAAAAAGAGGTATAATTTCTTCTAAACTTGTCAAGAACTTGAAAGCTTTAGGTACCTTCTGTGAAGTCAGGAGAAGAACTAGTACTATTGGCTGAAATCTAACCCTTAACTTAATTGAACAGCAAGACTATATATCAGGATTAAAATAAACTAATATTATTATTAATAATGATACCTATTACTTGTTTAGAGCTAGGCACTGGGCTAAGTGATTAACATTATCTTATCTAAAGCTCAAACAAACCCATAAAGCGGAACCAATTACGCCCATGATAAGGACGAGAAAACCGAAGCTTAGAAAAATTGCTGTAGTAAATTTCCTGAGATCAAACAGCTCATAAGTAACAGAAGTGGGACTAAGACAAGCTTATTGAACCCCCAAACCTTTCATTTTTCTATTATAATTTTCCATTATAATCTAATATAATGTCAACCCATCCTTTATACATATAATTGCATAAATCTGCAAATATGCTTTTAATTGCAAAATCTAACAGATTTTATCTTTAGCAGAGATTTTATAAAATAAAATTTTAATATTTCTCTATGATTAGTGACTTTACATGTTTCTATTCCTCGCAATTTCTACTTTTCTTGTAATAATATATTTCTATATAAACTTATTAAATATACTTATACTTAAATTTATATATATAACATACATGTACAAACTTTTCAAAGCTATGTCTAGACAGCACACATCTGTTTACGATTGTGTATCTGAGGTGTGAGTCATGTTCAGATGGCTTTCTTTTTCCTCCTTAGGGTCTCTTTCATTAAATTGTCTAATTCTTTTCCAATTTTTTCCCCTTTCCTTTCTCTTTTCTACCTGATCTTTCATAGGCCATAATATGAAACTAAAATATATTCTTATTTATTGTGGTCCTCTAAAGGAGTCTTTGCTTTCCATTCTAGATTTTTAAATAGCTTTAAAATGACACTAAATTAACTTTTATATTTTGTGGTTCTGCAGGCTTTGCCTGCTTTTATAGTATATTATTTGTGTCCGTATCTATCTCCTTTCTATTGTAAAGTCTTTGCTGGGCAGGGAAAAGTGCCTTTCCTGTCTTTGTATGTTCCACAAGCCCTAACACAGTTTCTAATAAAAGTGTATAAACCAAATAATTAAGTAGTCAAAACAAAAGCCGGTGCCTGCCAGTGTTTTCATAGCAGCTGACAGAGGGGAAGAGACGTGGGTGGGAATTACAGACTCTCTGCCTTCAACGTGATTCTGTCTCCGGCTTGTAGACCCCAGCAGGTACAGCTGGGGTGGGCTAGGGTGGGGCGGACACCGAGCTGAGACCTGTTTTACCTCCACGAGTTTGAATCCAGGAGCGGTTCCAACCTATCCTTCAGGAAGGCGCGGTGGGAAAGGTAGGCGAAGGCGCCAATCGATCCTCTCGTCTCTGCTCTATCCTCCCCCGCCCGGGTTCCCCTTCATCCCGGGGACCGTCAGGTAGCGGATCCGGAGCGGAGCTGGCCAACCGAAGAGTGCGCGGCACCCGCCACCTGCTGCGCGGTCGCGCGGACCCGGGAGCGACCCGCCACCGCCAGCCCCTCCCCCGCACCTCCACGTGCCCTCCGCGGACCTCCGCGACCCTGGGCACAGGTGCCTGTCATCGTGCCCCCTCCAGGGGCTCTGTCTCCAGGCTCCCGCCCTGGCCCTGGGCAAAAGTGCCCTCCCACCACATTCTGCCCCCTCCCGGGGTGTACCCCCGTGTTCCCACCCGTGTCCCTTGGCAGAAGTTCCCGCCCCATCACTCCCTTACGCTCAGGGTGCCCTAGTCCCTCGGCGACCCCCTTCCGCATGGCCACATAATGGGCACAACCCACACTGACCTCTCCGAGCTTGCTTCCTTATCTGAAAAATAGGGACAATAATCTCTACCGCATTTCCCCAGAATGTGACAAGGCGACCAAAAAAGAGGGGCTTCCATTAGTAGGTTTATTACTAATTGCCATTCTTCGCGGTATTACCGCGGCCGTGTCGCCCCGGCAGGGGGAGGCGAGCCCTCCTCCTTCTCCGCGGCCTCGCAGGGCGGCGGCTGCGAGCGCCCGCCCCGCCCCACCCCTTCCCATCCCGCCGCCCAGCCGCGCTGTCGGCCGCCCGTGTCCTCCTCCGCCGTCCGCCCGCGGCCGAGCCCTGGGCCCCCCGGAGACCCGCGGCGACATGGCGAGCAGCCACCGCCTCCTGCTGGAGAACGCGCGGCAGGTGGTGCTGGTGTGCGCCCGCGGCGAGCGCTTCCTGGCCGGGGGCGCCGGGCGCAGCCTGGCCGTGCTGGAGGGCGCCAGCCTGGTGGTGGGCACGTAAGTGGCCGGGCGCGCGGGGAGGGGGACCCGGCAGCCGAGGCCGGAGCTTGCCGCTTTCTCGAACTTGTGCACCGTGGAGGGAAACAGCGCGGTAAAAGCTGCCCAGCACAGCGAGAGACACCGGCAGGCCAGCCTTCTGGGCGCCTGTTGCTGACATGCTCAACTGCTTTGGGTTGTCACTGGGGGAGGAGGAGGACGCTCAAAACGGAACATCCCTTTAGGATGCATCAAGTCCCGCCTCTGCCTGTAAAATATCATCGTCCGACGATCAGACGGGTCTGGGGTTCTCTCCAGTGCTTCTTGAAGCGTGGCCTGGGGTCCACCTTTGTCAGGATGGCCTGTGATTATTTTTTCTTAAGGACAGATTTCTGACTCATCTCCACCCCCAACTTTAGAATCAGCATCTCTGGAGGTGGAGTTCTGAGTCCTTAATTTTAAAAAAGTACCTCTCACATCCCGGTGGTCTGTACCCTAAAGCTTTAGAACCACGTAAAACATTTAAATAGGGATGGCCTTGAGTGTTAGGATATCAACATTTGGCCATCAGAAAAAAAGAGGTGTTTCTCGTTACCATCCAAACTGCCTGCCAGACGTGAATAAAAGAACAGCCAAAGTATGTGTGAGAGGGCGACCTGGGGTAGAAAAGGGGCTTACATGAGGATTTGAATCCGAAGAGCCCCGTGGCGCCGCGATTGCACAGGATGAGTCGGAGTCGCACAGACTGACCACCGCTTCTCTGGAGTAGCTGAGGGTTGTGTGAGAGCCCAGCTTCGAGGGAACTGAGGGTTGGTTTGTTTGTTTTTAATTAATAAAAGGATGAAAATATTCCTAGTGTTACTATAAAAAATTTGTTTAAAAACTTGCTTAGAAAGTTGAGAAAATATCTACTTAGGTTGACACCAGAGTATCTATAAAACTTACAGAAATGCTGCCAAAGTGAAGTTTTGGATTCCAAGACACACTCTTTCTGTGTTCACATCAAAACCACATCAAATAGAGAGAGAGAAAGGAGGGAGTTGACTTGTGGTCTGGAAGGTGGTTTTTTGATTTGAATCTATAATGTGTGGTTCTCAGAATTTGTTGGATTTATTCCATTAAAATAAATTTACAAGAACATTCAGAACTTTGCCACTCAAATATGACTAGTTTGGTACAGGAT
Organism: Lepilemur ruficaudatus; assembly: GCA_963574885.1. NCBI lineage: Eukaryota > Metazoa > Chordata > Mammalia > Primates > Lepilemuridae > Lepilemur > Lepilemur ruficaudatus. The sequence goes on from CAUYRT010033981.1 coordinate 10,245, forward strand.
TGGATTGTTTTTATTTTCACTTACTATCATCACTGTTTTAAACACATGCAAAATAAAGTACAGAATTGAAATAATTATCTGGTGATTATCTGATGATGGACACCACTGCACCCAGGGTGACAGGGCAAGACTGTCTCAAAAAAAAAAGAAAAGAAAAGAAAGAAGAAAGAAAATACAGATTAAAAAAAGGAAGAAAAATCATTAAAATCATTCAAACTCCATCAACCAATGATGGCAATGTGAACCAATGCCAACATTTCGGTGTTTCTCCTTTCAGATATTTTCCTATGCAAATAGAATCATATAAAAATGCACATATTATTTTGTATCCTGGGTTTTTTTGCACTCAGTAATAAATAGTGAAAATCTCACCATAGCACTAATATATATCTTTGTAATTTTTAATGGCTACCTTAAAAAAAACACTTCGGGGGGAATGGTTTTACTTAGTTTCCTTCAATAACTGCCCTTGGATATAAATCTTTGTTCAAACATAAGTAGGAATCCACCAACGAATGAGCGATCCCTGTTCTTGGAAGGTAGATAAGCATAGGATTAATGGGGTCAGGGAAAGGACCCAGTGACCTCAAAACTCTCCTCCCACGCAAATTGATGATGTTAGAGATTTCTTAGGTTTGACTTTGTTACAACACAAATAACCCCGCTGAAAGCAGTGTCAGTCATTAACTCTTTGTATGGAATAGTTTGTCAGACCTTGTGCCCTGTGGCTCCTGGTTAATACAGCTTCATGCCAAGTGAGACACAGTTTGGAGAGAAAAGGAGAAAGATAATCCTGAGCTAGAGCATTCTCTTTGTCCTTTCCCATTCAAGGATCAATTTCTAATCCTACCAGTGCCTTCCGCCCCCAGAGTCACTGCACATTGGGTGGATTATCTAATTGGGCCAGATAAAAACTGTTAGTGATGAAGAATTGTATTAACCAGGGTACTAAATTTCAAAGCTTAATTTCTTATTCTATCCTTAAATTTGTCCTCCCCATAACCGCTACGATTATTATTTCTTTTCCTTTTGTAATATCTACGCTTTTCATCCAGGTTTTGTCCCTCTACTCTTACGTCAGGTTACCCCAGCCACTTCAGTCCCATTGCTGCATCCCTTATTGTCTGTTTTTCACTGCATATTCCAGCTCTCAGGTTTATCGCCCTGAATCTCAATTTTGGAAACACTAATTTGCAGCAAGTGACAAAGACTCAAGTTAACAGTGGCTGAAAGAAGATGGAAGGCTATTTCTCTCCTATGTAAAAATACAGACGTAGGAATGCAGGGCTGGTTGATGGTGGTACTCCATGGGGTCCTGGGGATCCAGGCCCCTCCTGCCTTGCTCTATGGTGCACTTTCTCCCAGTCACTCCCAGATCCAAGAACCGGCTCCATCTCTAGTATGGCGTCTACATTGAGCCAGTCAAATAGGAAGGGAAAGCAACCTTATTGGCTAGAACTTAGTCACGTGGCCACACCTGGCTGAGGGAGGTTGGAAAATGGAGTCTTTATTCTGGGTGGTCATGTTCAGCTCAAACGCAGGGTTCTAGTGCTGCTAGAAAGGGAGACATTGATGCTGGGGAATAACTAGCAATCTCTGCTACACATGATTTGACTTTCTATCTTGAGCGTGGCTAGAGTCACTTTTCTGAAGACTCAGTTTCAACAAGGAAACACACTAATTGTTGACTCATTGACACGAAGGCATCTGAAGACATATGTTAAATCATTAGTTAGATTTCTCACAAGATTTCCCCAAACTTTAATAATTATTTCTTGATTTTTCTTCAGTGATGGGTTTATAAAAGCTATTGGTCCTGCCGACGCCATCCAAAGACAATTTTCTGAAGAAACTTTCGAAGAAAGAATTGACTGCTCTGGGAAATGCATCCTACCAGGTACTTACCTCTTTTTTGGTAAAGCTCTAAAGGTAGTTTGAACAGTTGCTCTAGGAATGTAAACAGAAAGAGTAGCAGCTTGTTTTAAATAGAGTCTCATAAGAATACTAAAAAATAATAACAGCTCTATGTATTGCATTTCTACTACTGAGTGTCTAGCTGCTTTACAAACATGAGTTCATGCTGAATCCTTCTAGCTGCCGAGTGTGGGAGGTGTCATTATCTACAGGTTACAGAAAACGAGCTTAGGGGTGAAATATCCTAACCCAACATTGCTAAGGAGGTAAAGGGCAAGCTGGGAATCAGACCCATTCATTCACTCCACTTCCTCCCACTCCCAGGCTGAAGAGAAACCAGCTGTGTTGTATTTAGGTTTCAAAACAGAAAAACTTTATTAATCCATTGCTTAGGGGAGGCAAATGAGGCAGCTGCTGTCCCTAATACCAGAAATACTCTAATATTGTACAGGATGTGAAACAAAGGACGCAGCTCTAGTTCAGAAAATGAAAAAAAAAAATACCCTAGAGATTTCACTGCAGTTCACGTACATCTTTAATGATTGACAACAGAATCCATTTATTAACCATCATCTCCTACATTATCTATGTTGTATGGCTTCTTGTAATCACCCAAAACAAGTTTCACAAATTTTGAATTCTACACAAACATAGGAACTTTATATTTTACTTTATATAAAACTTTATATGAAAGTCTATATTTTAACATAATTTTATATAGGATTTATATAAAATTTTTGTTTTTCAAATGTTTACTATACACATTGACAGAGCTTCTACCTGCTGGATCCTGGGAATCAGGAGACAAAGGCAGGGTGAACTGTTATGAGTAGAACAGAATATAGTAGAAGGCAATCTAATTAGGGACCTTTGATTTTAGTGCAATCAGAACCATTAAAGAGCCATTTAATCCATAAGATATTTTAAATATTCTGGAAAGACATACTTTACTGAAATGTACCTGGAAAAACAAAAGTTCCAAATGCTTTCTTTATAGTCTTTATATTCTTTCTATAGTCTTTATATTTCTTTCTGGAAGATAGATTCATCTTTCTGATTTCCTATTTTGCCTTCTCAGAGTTGGAGGGGTTGTATTATTCTGTTTTTACACCCAGATTGTCCCTTGGTGATACAGTCCTTGGTTTTGTTCAACTCGTGGGTTTGACTAATTTAAAAGCTTTGCTGAGTGCAGACTTATTGAGCAAAAGGGGCTATACATCTTTAAGGGATATTTTCATCATGTTGCATCACCTCCTTCATCAGAGCCTTCAAGACCAGCAAGGCAGTATTGTTTCCTCTCCACCAGGTAACCACAGAGACAAATCTTCCTTGTTTCACCCTCTTCCAAGTTGGATGGCCACCGTGATGCTTTCCCAAGAGCAACATGGTAGAGTCTGCCTGCTATCTAGTGCTTTCTATTTGTTAACTTTAAGATGACTTGATTTATTGATTACAGGTTTGGTGGATGCACACACACATCCAGTATGGGCTGGTGAAAGAGTTCACGAGTTTGCAATGAAGGTAACTGCAATAAATAATGGCAAGTCAAAAGAAAGCACAAACAAAATCTTTTTCTAAAGAGTCAGTAGGCTATCAGGCTTTGCAACACATGTCGACATGTCTTTTTAATGGATATTTTTACGTGCCTGGATATGGCAAACAAATGACAACAAACTTATTGATAATGCCCTAGGTCTTTATATTACGCACAGGGCTAGTACGCATTTTTAGTGTAATAGTTTTTGAAAAATTTTAGCTGCAGGATCCTCCTTTTAAAACAGAGCTGAGCTGCCTTGCCCATTCATTTCTCCTCTTTTCTTTGCCCCATTCCAAATCACTACCTCTAGTAGCCTTTGAAAGGGCTCCAAGAAACAGTTTGAAAATCACCATTCTTTGGGGTCAAGCTAGAAAAAATACATGACTAATCACAAAAATAAAATGTCTTATATTGTTCTCTTTTTCAGAAAAATAAGACATTGAGAATCATAAAATATAGTCTGTGTTAGTTATACATTAGCCATAGTCAACTCCTAAGTCCCTGGTGGGAGGCTATGTTCACATTGTTTTTTTTAAAAAAAATGTGCATTCTAGCAGCTAAATTGGCTTATTTCAGAAAAATAAAAAATTTTTCTTCAGATATCAGACTATTTTATTAAATCGCAGAATTTTAGAGCCAAAAGCAACCTAAGGGTTTTGAAGTCCAGGCTTCTCATCATACAGATGAAGAAAGTTGGGTCCAGAGAACAGAAAGGTGTTCACTAAGGTCACCAGCTGGAGGGTGGCAGAACCCAGATGAAAACTCTGCTCGGGAGCCCCCCAGGCCTGCAGACCTTGTTTGCGCCACACTCCTTGCTTCCTGGAGTAACTGGAGCCCAGCGGGACACCAGGAAGAGCCTCTTTATTTGCTTGAGTGACAAGGGTCATGCTCCAAATTCTGGCGGCCAAATATTGAGACTTGGAAACTGCCCTGGGCCTCTTTAGTGGAGATTTGAACAATTGCAGTGGGGTTTCCTAAGTTGCTTTGTTTTCTCAAACCTGCTGAGGCTGTAGGGGGCGCTGAGCCTTAGCTAGAACTCGCTGGCGGCCGATTGAGTTGTTAAAATACTGAAATACGCCTGTGCCAGTGTTTAATCGAAGCAGCCCTGAGACCCCCAAATGCCCACCCACCACATCTCCCACCTCTGCGACTCCAGTCCCTTCCTGGGACCCCCTCCAGAGCTCCCCACAATGCAGCAGCCAGCAGAGTAGGGGTTTCCAGGACTGTGTGTCCCAGCACCCTCTCCAGTCTGATCGGATGGTGCCCGTGCCCTATCGCTTCTTTATCATTTTTTAATGTTACCCCTGGAGGTAGGTTCTGTAGACCTGCCTGCAGCCTCCTGGCATTTGCCCGGCCTAAGGGCGAGCTGTGTGTTCAGTTGGCAGGAGCCACGTACATGGATATTCACCAGGCCGGAGGAGGGATCAACTTCACCGTGGAGCGCACACGCCAAGCCTCGGAGGAGGAGCTGTTCGGCTCCTTTCGGCAGCGGCTGCAGTGCATGGCGCGGGCCGGCACCACGCTGGTGGAGTGCAAGAGCGGATACGGCCTCGACCTGGACACCGAGCTCAAGATGCTGCGCGTGATTGAGCGCGCCCGGCGGGAGCTGGACATCGGCATCTCGGCCACTTACTGCGGGGCTCACTCAGTGCCCAAGTAACCTCCGCCAGTGCGAGCGCGTTTAACGCAGGGCTTTGACATTGCGGTGGGGCAGCACTTCAGCTCTTGCAGGGAGACCAGTAGAAGCCTTTGGAAAGACGTTCTGATTCTAATGGCCAATCATCTCGCACACGTGGTTTTAGAAAGAAGACCCATCAGTTTGCTAATCCTTTAGTGATGAAAGAAGAGATGTTCCAAACTCCTTTGGTTAGCAAAGAGAAATGGTCCCTTGTAGGTCCTTTAAAATTACAGATATTCATTGGAATAATTTCCCATGATAATCAGTTAGCATAAAAGCACTTTAGAAATTAATAGTAACACTCCTTAGGAGACAGATCAAATCTTGGAGTCTAGGTGACTCAAAAGGGTTTTTGTTTTTGTTTTGTTCGTCTGTTTGCTTCCCTAACAGCAAACATTTTTGTTTTACTGTTGTAAATGGTTTTTAGTGTTCCTCTTTATCCAAAACGTTTCCCCTACATGGCTTTACTAAGGAGAACTCTGCCCCCTTCTGTGTCTGTGATTTATCCGTCCAGAGTTCCTTTTGGTCCTAGAATTTCTAGATAGGAAGGTCCGTGGTTCTGGAACTAACTGAAAGATCTAGAAGAAATTCAGGACTTGGACACACACAGGGTATCTCCAAAGTCTTAGTGTAGTCTAACCTTTAAAAACTTACATAAGTAAATGGTACAGACTTACAAACATAATTGGTAAATTTAATCATTTAAATTTATTTTATATTTAGTTTTGTAAACTTTGGGGTGTAAATTTGGATAGCTAAAGAACGTCTCCAAAGTTATGTGGCTGGCAAGTGGTAGGAGCTCCATGTCTGTCTGACTCCAAAAGCCGAGCCCTTTCCAACATACTATTATAATCACCCTGGAATTTTAGAGAGAATCTCACGGCCTACTACTATCCTCTTCCACCAAGGCCCCAGATGGTGAGACAGGAAGCCTAAGGCATATGCTCTGGGAAATGTGGAGAAAGAAAAAGGCCGGGTGATAGCTGGGGCCAGGTGAGGGCACCGCAGTTGGGTTGTCAGAGAAGCACGCAAGATGCCATGTCAGTGTTCTTGACTGGAAGATTAAGGTGTTCAGCCAGGTGGCCTTGCTGGCATCAGCAACGTAGATGTGCTAGAATGGTTGAAGGATTTGAGTCTCTGTGTGTAGGTTCATTGCACATAGAAGTCTTGTCCATACCTCTGCTGTGTAGGCATGGCCCAATTGTTAACAGACCAGTTTTAGCTTTGATTCTTTTTCTACCTTTCTGAGGCTTGAGACCATTCACCTGTACTGTTGCTCAGGTTCCCCAAGGTACAAATAACCCCTTTTCCATAATACACACACACACACACACACACACACACACACACACACACACACACATATATCTTTGCCCATGGTAATCTCATTTTCTTCTCTCAGAGGAAAGACTGCTACCGAAGCTGCTGATGACATCATCAATAACCACCTCCCAAAGCTGAAGGAACTGGGCAGAAAAGGGGACATACATGTTGACAGTATAGATGTGTTCTGCGAGAAGGGTGTCTTTGACCTTGATTGCACCAGAAGGATTCTTCAGTGTGGAAAAGACACAGGGTTGCAGATTAACTTCCATGGGGATGAACTTCACCCAATGAAGGCTGCTGAGGTATGGTTGCCCCGTTGTTTTCCCTTTGCCAACATTCATTCTTGTGTATTCATGCTATAGAAAACCCTGTTTGTTCAAAGCCTTCTAAAAACATAAAGAGTGGGGAAATTTGTTGAGCAATGTGCAGGTGGGTCTGGTTGAGCCTTGAAAACCTGACCTCTGTTAAATACTTACTTTTTTGCAAATAGTTTACTTTTATTATTATCTACTGGTGATGTTAGTAGAAGAAGAAGCACCTTTGTGATCTCATTTACTAAATTTACAACATATTTTGGTTGACACACAAAGCCACGCTGGCATACTGTGTTAGTTTTACATGTAGCTTCTGGGATCTTTCTTTGATCCAGATCAATTTTGGTGGAGCACACCAAAAAAAGCCACAGGATGATTTCCAAATCTGTATGTCTTGCCCAGATTCATTCATTTACTCATCCTTTCAACAAATATTCAAGTGTCTACTGTGTGCCAGGCCCTGTTCCAGGCACTGAGAATTCAGCAGTAGGACAGACAAAGTCCCTGCAGTTGGGAGTCTAGATATCTCTGCTCTAAAGCCCTGGACCTAAATAAACAGTTGCCCTTGGGGCATAAATACAAATACAGATAACCCACATGTGTCTCAACCACACTACATCCAACTTGATCTCAAAGTCACTTCCAAATCTTGTCCTACGTTTCCTGTCCAGTGAATGACACCATTATCTATTGCTCAAGTCTAAAACCTGGATGTCATTTTGATGGCTTCCTCCCCATCACTTCCACATGCCAACCAACCACCATGTCCTCCCAATTCTCCTAAATATCTCTAGGTCCACTTCTCTCACCTCTGATCCATAAGATTCGTCAAATGTTCTGTTTCAGAAAAGGTCTGCAAGCATTTGTGTGTAAGAATAGTTTTTGAAGTAGCACACCATCTAATTTTCAAATGGATGCCTATTACAAACTCTTTACCCATTTGAGGGATTTTGCGTACAAGAGTTAGTTGACAAGAAATCTTAATAAAATGCTATTTCTCTTTGTAGGAAAAACAATTGAATGGTACTCTATTGATGTGTTGTTGCTGTTGGTTAAGTCTTTCCCTTTCTGTCCATTCTGCGTAGCTCGGGGCTGAACTGGGAGCCCAGGCGATCAGTCACCTGGAAGAAGTGAGTGATGAAGGCATTGTTGCCATGGCAACTGCCAAGTGCTCTGCTGTCCTTCTGCCCACTACAGCCTACATGCTGAGGTAAGGTCATTTCTCACTGTAGACCCATGAGCTGCAAGTACAAGCTGTGAAGACACAGACTTCCAAGGTGCCTAAACAATATTTCATTGCCCTCACAAATCCTTTAAAAATTCAGATAAAG
>CAUYRT010033982.1:0-15649 GCA_963574885.1 Lepilemur ruficaudatus
CTGTAGGTTGCTTGCTTATTATTTCCTTTGCTGTGCAGAAGTTTTTTTAATTTAATTAAGACCCATTTATTATTTTTGTTGTTGCCATATTTGCCTTTGGGGTCTTAGTCATAAATTCTTTGCCTAGGCCAATGTCTAGAAAAGTATAGATTTTCTTCTAGAATTCTTATGGTTTCCTGCCTTAGATTTAAGTCTTTAATCCATCTTGAATTATTTTGTGTATGATGAGAGATAGGGACCCTGTTTCATTCTCCTGTTGTGGCTATCTAATTTTCCCAGCACCGTTTATTGAATAGAGCATCCTTTCCCTAGTGTATGTTTGTGTCTGCTTTGTAGAAAATCAGTTGGTCATAGCTATATGGTTTTATTTCTGGGTTCTCCATTCTATTCCGTTGGACTGTGTCTCTACTTTTTCACCAGTACCATGCTGTTTGGGTTACTGTAGTCTTGTAGTATAATTTGAAGTCAGGTAATGTGATACCTCCAGATTTGTTCTTTTTGCTTAAGATTTCTTTGGCTATTCAGGCTCTCTTTTGGTTTCTTATGAAGCTTTGGATTTTTTCTCTAGATCTGTGAAATATGACATTGGTGTTTTGATATTAATTGCATTGAGTCTATAAATCACTTTAGGCAGTATGGACATTTTAATGATGTTGATTCTTCCAAGCCATGAGTGTGGGATATTTTTCCATTGGTTTGTGTCAACTGTAATTTCTTTCTTCAGTGTTTTGTAGTTCTTCTTGTAGAGATCTTTCACCTCCTTGGTTAAGTTTATTCCTAGGTATTTTATTTTCTTTGCAGCTATTGCAAATGGTATTGAACTCTTGATTTGACTCTCAGGTTGACTGTTATTAGCATATAGAATTGCTACTGATTTATATACATTGATTTTGTAACCTGAGACGTTGCTGAATTTATTTATCAATTCTAGGAGTGTTTTGGTGGAGACTTCAGGGTTTTCTAGATGCAAGATCATGTCATCAGCCTGTTCTCTGGTGCAATGTTACTGCACAGCCTCCAAGCAGCTCCCTGATCAATTTGGAGGCCTGCAGTTGTGATGGGGCCCCCTTGCTGTTCAGGTTGCAGTGTCCATGGGGAGAGTGTGGGGAAATGGTACAAATGATTTTTACATAGAAAAACATGAAGTTATGTTCCTACTTCATACTACTTTCAAAAATAGGTTCTAAATAGGTTGAAGATCAAATGTGAAGAATAGAACTTTAAGACAATTGTGTGTATATACATATATATATATGTAAAAGAGAGTCTTTGTGACTTGGAAGTAGAGAACAATTTCTTCAACAAGACAAAAAAGTATGACTTATAAAGAACAGGTTTGGTAAATCTTTAGAATTTGATAAATTTTTTAAATGTAGAGCTTCTCTCCCTCAAAATATATCATTGTTAAAAGGCAGTCCACAGACTTGTATACAATATTTGAACCATAGGTAACAGACTGAGAATTAGTATTCAGAAATGTAAAGAACTGCTGAAGTAATAAGAAAACTATAAACAACCCAATAAACATGGGTGGAGATTAAGGAAACGCACTAAAGTGGAAATCCAAATGGCCAAGACTCATACAAAAATATTCTCAACCTCACAAGTAATCAGGGAAATACAAATAAAATAACAATGAAGTACTATTTCACACCCTTTGGATTGGCAAAGATTTTAAAGTCCAACAATATGAACAATTGGCAAGGATGTGGGAAATGGAAAACAGCATCTACTGCTTTGGTGAGTCTAAATTAGCACAGTCTCTAAATATCTAAGTAAAGTGGAAAATGTACCTGCCTTGTGACTCCTCAGTTTAAATTCTAGAAAAATAATTATATAATATAGTAGGGATTTGTATTAGTTCCTGTGGCTGTCACGATAAATTACCAGCAATTTGTTGGTTCAAAACAATAAAAATGTATTCTTTCCCAGTTCTGGAGGCCAAAAGCCTTAAATCAAGGTGTAGGCACGGTTGAGCTCCCTCCAGATGCCCCAGGGAAGGATCCATTCCTTGCCTCTTCTACCTTCTGGTGACTATTGGCATTCCTTGGCTTGTGGCTGCATCTGTCTCTGCTTGGTCTTCACTTTGCCTTCTCTCTGTATGTGTAGTATTAGATCTCCCTCTACCCCTCTATTACAAGGACATGTGTGATTGTATTTAGAGCCCACCCAGGTAATTCAGAATGAGCTCCTTCTGTAATGATCTTTAACATAACACCTTTTTCCATGTAAGGTAATATTCACTCTTGCCATATTAAGTAAAATTCATAGATTCTAGGCATTAGGATGCAAATATATCTTTGGGGTCACCATTCAGCTTAGTATAAGGACATAATGATATTTATTAAAAAATTGCTATTAACAGCAAAAAATTAGAAATATTAATAGCATAAATGCCCCACCACAAGAAAATGGATAAAGTGTGATTCATTCATCTGATAGAATATTATGTAGCAGTACAGAATCAATTTCATCTTTATCTACATCTATCAATACACATAGATCTCAAAGACTTGTAATAAAGCAAGTTAAAGAATGACATATACAATATAATATCATTTAGTTAACTTTTAAACAGAAATACATATATTTAGTAGAAGTATAAAATGTGAGCTGAATAGATATGTACAAATATATGACAGTGTTAGAAACGGGAGAACATAAGTGGCATAGAAGGTGGGGAGAAGAACAAAGACGGTTTCATTGTAAGATATGTTTTCTCTTATAAAAGTATGTGAAGGAGAAATCCCAAAATGTACATACTTCTTAATCCTGGGTAATACACACTTGGGTGTTTGTAATTCTATGCACATTTAAAATTATTTTTTAAATATTTTATATCTTTTGGTTTTTTATATTAAAAAATGGAAAACATTTAATGGTTATCTTGGAAACAGTATGAAGGATAAATTGGGACAGGCAGGAAATAGAGGGAAGGAGACCAGTGGAGACTGCTAAAAATAATAAATAGGTACGATGTATGAAGGACTGACCTAAGAGAGTGACCATGACAACAGAGAGAAAAGGGTGATTATGAACAAAATTTATATGGTAGACTCTATAGGGCCTGGCTGCTGTGTCAGTGGGAGTGGTGGGGGGCAAGAAGGAGGCTCCAGGTGATGCCAAGTTAGTGACTTGAGGAATAGGTCAAATAATGGTTGTACTGTCACAGGTAACTACAGATCTGCTTTCTGTCACTATAGAATAGTTCCCATTTTCTAGAATTGTATATAAATGCAAGTCAGTGTATACTCTTTTCTTTTTTCTTTTTCCTTTTTTGTTTTTTGGTCTGGTTTCTTTCTCTCAATGTATTTATTTTAATATTCAGCCCTGTTGTTTTGTGTAGCAACAGTCCATTGCTTTTTATCACTGAATAGGATGGTAAGTTTTTTGATAGTTGGTCACCCTGGAATGTCCTTCCTTGTTGAGCTTCTCCCTGGCGTGTGGACACACAAAATTTATTCCCCCATCCTCTGCCCACTGCCCTCCCACACCTGAATCTGCAGCTGTTTGCCTTCCCCGAAACCTCTTGTCACCATTTGATGGGCAATCATGTATAATGTTAGAATGATTTCCTGGTGGATTGCAAAATGTTAGAAACAATGTAACTAAACATTAAATGAGCAATGCTCTCAAAAGGGTTGGATGAGGTCATCTTCAAAGTCATATCTTAAAGATTCTATGATTTTTCTGCATTTCTGCTTTTTATGGTTCTACAAATGAACAATCATTTCTAACATAGATTTGCTAAAGACATAAATAAAGGTGGTCAGTACTAGTAAGGTTAAGACTACTGAATGAATGCTTCGATTACCATGTCTGGGGCTGGCCCCAAATTCATCTTTTGATTGGCCTGTGAAGATAATAAATAAACAATCGAATAAGTATCAATGGCCTAAATTCCATATCATTAGCATTTTGTGATTCCCAGAGTTACCATATGGATCAACTTCAATTGGTATCCTAAGGACTACGCTGCCTTAGAAAAATGATTCTGGCATACCAATGTCTGGGAAATCTGCTGAAGCCAGATTCCAGGCAACAGGCACTTTGACAGAGCCATAAGCATGAATGCCCAAGGGAAGGAAAAGCCCTAAAAGAAAGTTGTTTTAAGTAACTGCCTAATGATTGAGCACCATGAAATACTTTCACTTAGCAGGGCAAAATTGCACTATATAGAGATGTCTGGGTGGCATTTAAAGTTGACAGTAATGAGGGCTGTTAAAAAAAAAGAGGTATTTTAGTGCTCTAGTAATTGCTAGACCTTCTGAGACACATTTCCATTCTATATTTACACCTATATTAAAAAAAGAGAAAGAAAAGGAAGGAGGAAAGAAAAGTATTTCTAAACCGTTTGCCTATTTCTAAAAGCTCCAATAACTGTAATTGATCTTTTACTATGAACCAGGCTTTGTGCTAAGTGCTTCATACATACTAGCTTATTTCATCTTTACAACAATTATTCAGGACATATAGCATTATTTCCCCCTTCTGACAGATAAAGAAACTGAAGCTTGCCTTAAGATCATTTAATAGACAAGTGAGGATTCAAACCCAAAATGAGTCAAGCTTCAGCATTTGGGTTTTTAATCACTGCTCTGCACTGTGTCTCTTACCCACTTTAGACTCAGCAATTGTACAAGCAGTGAGACCAACCACCGCAGCTTGCCTGTGTAGGGACAGAGAGAATTTCCTTCCCTTCTCCTTCAGAAGTGTCAAAAATTTGAGTCTGTAAAATAAATTGACAATAGGCAGACTAACAGGGAAAAAAGGCATACAAATTCTATTAACATGCATATGGACACAGAAGCCACACACAAAGTATGAGCCTCAATGGAGAGCCAGATGGCTGAAGTTTATATACCATATAGAAAGGGATAGAGGCTTGAAGCATGGCAAGACAGGTTATGGGAGGGAGAGGGGAGGAAAGGCATGGTGAGTAAAGGATGTCTGTCATGCAGAGGAAGCCTCCCAGTAGCAGCCCTTAGAAAGAATACATGGCTGTAGTAACAGTTTCTCTGTCAGACTTTAAAAGTGTCAGATTCTTAGTCTCTTTTTCCTGTGAGTGACTCTTGCCTGGATCTGGATAAGAAGGGCCTCAGAGAAAGCCTGTTTGCATCTGCTGTTCACTTCACTAATGTAGATTTCTTCTACAGATGCAAATTTCCCCCACAAAAGAAAGCTTCCGACAGCTATTCCTGGATTTGCAGCTCCTCTTCATAGCCATATCAAAATATGCCAAAGAAGTATATTTGGGGATGGCATATTTTTGGTTTCCTTCACTTGGGACACACAGGACCTAAAGTGCTAAAACGGGGAAAGTCCCAGGCTAACAGGTTTGAGTTTGTCGTCCTACACGAATGCGAAAATCAGAAAGAAAGCTTTCTCTACTCCATTACAAATCTTCTCCAGGTTATAGTGTGAAAAGAGACCAGGCTCCAAAAGAACTGAGTTCTTTTCTCTATCTGCTGATAACCAGTTCCAAGACCTTGACCAAGTCAGGTGACCTCTCTGGGCGTGGGCTCCTTCCTTCTTAAAATGATGAGGGTAGATTGGATACCCACCCAGGCTGCACATGAGAATCACCTGAGGAACTTTTAAAAACTACCAATGCCCAGACCCCAACCCTAAGGAGTCAAATTGCAGAATGTTTAGAGTTGGGGCACTGGGTTTATTGTAGGGAGCAAAGCACACATGTCCCTACTTCTTACAGCTAACAATTTAGTGGGAGAGCAAAAACATAAACAATGATTCTTACACGCACACACAAAACTTTTGGGAAGAATTATTAAGGGAAAAACAGTGCAATGAGACTTATGAGAGATTAATAAGGGAAACAATTCAAAGGAGGGGCTCCGGGAAGGCTTCTCTGTGTGTCAGAACAAAAAAATGGGAGTTAGGCAGGCAAAGTATAGGGGAAAGAGCTTTACTGTGAAAGAGATAATAGTGTGAACTAAAATAAAATCTTACGTCCCCCCAGCCAACTGAATGGACCCCTCTTGGCCAAGGGGATCTCAGAAATACCCTAAAGCTGAGTTGCTGGGCAGGAGAAGGGAGGTTACACATGCCTCATCATGCCTCCTTCCCTTCTTGGAGATATCCTTTGTAACTCATTAACAGGCCTAAGGTTATGCAAGACAAAGCTTAAACCATACCTGCAGGTCATCAGTTTACTTAACAGATCACTTGAGTCTGCATATATGTCCAGTATATGTCCAGTGATTTGTCTCTGATTAACAGACTTCCTTATCCTAACTTAAAACATTCCAAGCCTTTAGACAAAACTTAATTTCTTTAACCAATTACAAATCAAAGAATCTTTAAACTCACCTATAGCCTGCAATCCCCCACTTGGAGATGTCCTGCCTTTTCGGGCCAAACCAACATATACCTTCCATGTACTGATTCATGACTTTACATGTAATTCCTATCTCCCCAAAACATATAAAACCAAACTATATTCCAACCATGACAAAACCACTTGCTCAAGCCTTCTTAGGTGTGGCTCTCCAGGCCATGGTCACACATATTCAGTTAGAAGAAATCTCTTTAAATTATTTTACAGGGTTTTGGCTCTTTTCTGTTGACAATAGCCAACTTGGTTGTCTGTTTCCATACATGTATCCATACATATATATCCATACACATATATTCATATGGATATTCATATATGTACATGGATGAATGGCTTATTTGAAGACTCCAAGCCAGAAAAGGGGGGTAGAAAAGAAAGGGGAGAGAGATGGGGAGAGTGGCAGGCAGTGTGCTTGAGGAGGTCGCTGGCAGCCAGAGCATGCAATAGGTCACATTAAGGATTTTACATTTTATCTCAAGTACAACAGTAATAGCAAGCGAAGGTTTTAGGCAGGGAGTTACATGTTCAGATTTGTCTTTTAAAAAAAATCACTTGTGCTTAGATGTAGGAGAATGGTTTGGAAGGGGCATAAGGGAAAGGAGAACAGTTACAAAGTTGTTGTAATAACCTAAGGGAAGATTTTGTTCTTTGCTGATGCCAAAGTTTAGCAGAGTTCTGGGTACCTGTGGAGACAAAATAGAAGAGAAGAATAGGAGACAAGTTGGACAGAATGCAAGTGGCATACCACATTAAAAATCTGGAAATTGCTTTATGCTGAATTTGGATGAGTAAGTGCCTTTGGCCTAATGCGTGCTGTTCTCTTCTGCCTTGGTTTATTCTGTGCCCCTGAAAGCACACTGAGTTGCCCTCCTCTCCTTACTATTCTCTCTCCCATTATGTCTCTTCTTCCTTGTCATTGTTTATGTCTCTATTCCAAGGCTTAGGGTGGCATTCAACCTTGGAGCTCCCATTTTCTATCCTTGCCAGGGTCCCCATTGTGTACTGGCACATGGTTGGAGAAACACACTAATTGTGCAGGGTTTGGCCAGGCATTGATTTTTTAGCTTTTTGTCCCCTGGTTGAGTGGCTAGTCCTCTGGCCTTAGTCCATTTCCTAATGGATAGGTGTCAGCTTCACAAATCCATCACCTCGATTAGCACTAATCACCACCTTTCAGAGCCATCATCACCCAAAGACTCAAATTGAAAGGTCAGCAGGAAAATGAACCTCTGCTCACACCATCAGGGGTGGTCCCTGGCTTCCGATCATGCAGAGAACAAGGGCTAATGGGAAACAGACCTTTCTGCCTTTCTGCTCTCAGACCACATGTTTCTTGAGAAGTCAGCCTCGGGACAATAATCCTCTGCTCATGAGATGGCTGAACCCATGGCAGAGCTCAGTGTTGTTAAACTTCCCTCCCTGTCCTATTCTCCCAGGGATTCTTTGTCTCTCCACTCCCAGCCTTCACCCTCAGCCTGGACCCTGTCCTAGAGAAAGAGGGAGCAGTAGCATGGCAAGGCTCCCCTCTGTATGTG
This sequence comes from Lepilemur ruficaudatus, assembly GCA_963574885.1. NCBI lineage: Eukaryota > Metazoa > Chordata > Mammalia > Primates > Lepilemuridae > Lepilemur > Lepilemur ruficaudatus. Next base: position 7,891 of record CAUYRT010033982.1, read on the forward strand.
TTTATGGTGCACACATCCTCATCCACGCATTGATGTAGCTGTCACTGAAGGATGAGAAATTTGAGCCCATTGTTCAATTTAAAACTTCAGTTATTCTGAAGTTTAGCTCAGAGTCAAAGACAACTTGTCAGTGTTGAAAGTATATAAGCATGTATTTCCATCTGATCCTCACAAGACCTTGGTGAGGGACACAGGGCACGTGTGCTGTTGCTTCATTGTATAGGTGAAGGGATAGAAGCCAGAGAGGTTGGCGACTTGCATAAGGTCCCACAGCCACTTCCTGGCGGATCTGAGTCCCCAAACTAAACCATTAGGGTTTCAGATGAAGTTATGTATGCCAAACCACCTGGAAAACTGAAAAACACTATACCAGTATACAGTATTTGTATTAGTTTCCAGAAGCTGAAGTAATAAATTATTACAAACTAGGTGGCTTAAAGCAACAAACTTACTCTCTCACCATTCTGGAGGCCTGAAGTCTGAAATGGGGCAGGGCCTTTCTCCCTTTGGGGGACCTGACACGGAATTCATTCTTTGCCTCTTCCAGTTTCTGGTGGCTGTCACCATTTCTGTACTAGCGGCCACATCATTCCAATCTCTGCTTGGGTAGCCACATTGCCTTTTCCTCTTCCTTGCATGTTCTCCTCTTCTGTCTGCCTCAAATATCCCTCTGCCTTTCTCTAAGAAAGATACTTGTCATTGGATCTAGAGGCTACCTGTCTAATCCAAGATGATCTCCTCATCTCAAGATCCTTAATTTAATTACATCTGCAGAGACCCTTTTTCCAAATAAGGTCACATTCACAGGTTCAAGAGTTTAGGACACAGATGTGTCTTTTGGGGGCCACCATTCAACCCAATGCAGTGTTTAAGGTTGCTGTTTGTGATGACGGCAATGGCCGTGCTGCTGTGGCTGTGGCAGAGCCCTGGAACTGTCCACTGGTCCACATTACTCCCATCTTCTAGTTCTAGTGAACAGTTTGAGGCAATAAGGCATAGTAAAGAACACAGACTCTGGAGCCAACCAGCCTGTGGTTCAAATCCTAATTCTGCCACTTGATGATTGTGTGACATTGAACAACTTTCTTAACCTCCCTGGGTCTTGATTTCTTCCTCTGTAACATGAAGGTAACAAAGCCCTCTCTTATAACACTGTTGCAAGGATCAAATGATTTAATTATTTGTAAAGTGCTTAGATCAGCATCTACACTACAGAAATGTTTACTGTAATTATTCCTTGGCTGACACCATGACTAATACTGCCTTCTCTTATCTTGCCTGTTTATTGTTAAATAATGATTTGGGTAGATGGAGAATGGACTTTCTCCTCTGGAAAAAACTCCTCAGTCATTCACTAATTTCCAGATATGTTTTCTGAAAGCAATGTTCTAAATTGTATGTGGGAGGGGAAAAAACAGTAAATGCAATTGAAAGGAACTGTTACTTTAAAATCTTTCCTTAGCTTCCCATTTGATCCTGAAGGGTCTGAAGGCTTTTGAGCCCATTGTTCAATTTAAAACTTCAGTTATTCTTACAAGAACTTGGATGAGTTTTTGCAAGCTGATGAACACTTACATTATTAGGTAGGGAAATTTTAAAAGAATGCAGTGATTTCTAGAAAGTACTAAGAGTTTGAGCAAAATGTTACCAAAAAGGATGATGTCAAACAGAGTGACCTTGTGTAGTTGCAGTCCAAACAGGTGACATCAGATTGTCAGGAGTGAGTAAAATTGTATTTCTTTTCAGTTTTCATTTACATTAAACTCTGTTGTCCTTAGAATTTGTCCAGTTTCTCCTACTTTCATCTCAGAAAAAGGCAAAAATGTCTGTCTAATATATTAAAGCACAATGTCAAAAGATAAGTAAAGGTTGGTGATTTTTACTCCTAAAATTAGGTTTAGGAAGGCAAGCATTACATTTGGCATGCCCACTAATGTATCCCAAAGAAAGTGATGGAAAAACACTAGTCCTTTCATCAAAATAAATGTTGACAGAAGAATAGAAAAGGTAGAAGTAGCTTTAAATGTCAATTTATCCAATTCCTATAACTTTATTTGTTATAGCTTTTTAAATTGTAAAGGCATAGTCATTAAATATTTTGTCCATCATGGAAAAGTAATTCTCCTCACCAAAAAAAAAAAAAAAAAAAAAAACACAAAAACTAAAAGTATTTATCTACAGTAGTTTCATTATCCAGAGATAACCACAGCTAATATTTTTATTTATTCTCTTCCTATGTAAAATGCAGCTTTCTCTCCACAGTTGGAATCATGCTTTCTCTCTCTAAAAATGCAGTACTTTGGATCTTTTCTATTATAGCAAGATCATGACTTTTATTATAGAAGACAGAGATGGATCAAAAAGGTCTCATTCTCCCTTGAGTTCTGTCTCATTACAATGCTAAGCTATACTCAACTATTATCCATACTAATTCTGTCCTCTGCCCAAAGATAGGGCCATTGGACTGTCCTATCCCTATTCAACTTGAGCTACCCCAAGTGATAACACAGGTTGTTTTCTACTTACAGTTGAGCACAATGTCAGAAAATAGTCACAAATAAGTTTCTTTTTCTAGGAGAGTTGAAAGCATTATTAATAGCAGTAGCTAAAATTTTTTGAGGGCTCACTGTTTGAAATGCTTTGAAGCTAATAACTCATTTCATCTTTACAATAATACTATATGAGGTGATTCACCCTCAATACATACCAGAGCTGAGCTTTGAACCCATAGCCTGGCTCTGCAGTCTGTGCATTTAACCATGATAAGAGAACAGCTAAAGAGATGCGTACAGGGTGATTTGTACTTACACTATAGAACATTCCATTGCAATAGACAAACTGGAATAGGTTCCAAACCAGATTCAAGAGTGAGTTAGAAATTCAGCTTCTATTCAAGTGGTGTGAGATAAAATCATACTTAGAGAAAATTAGTTAATTACATCAAGAAGTTAAGTACTTAGTTTTGTTTTAAAATTAATATCTTCCATTGGAATGATACTATTATATAATACTTAGGTTTATCTTTTTAATGGTTTTTTGATTGAATAAAAAATTGAATAAATAATAAAGATTGAATAAAGAATAATCAAGTAGAAAAGCATGCTAATTTTGCCTCAGCTAATTCCCCCAAGGGAAGGCTGTCTCCCAAAGCCACAGGCCATGACCCGTTAGCAAGAGTCAAGTCATGGAAAGACCATGGACTTCTTATTCAAAATCAGGTCCCATAATTTTCCAGGTATGTTATTTACAAGGTACCTCTTTTTCATCCCTAATTTTTTAAACAGGGAAATGAGATATTAATAAAATCTCCTTTGCAATGTTTTCATGAGGATTAAATAAGATACTGTATATGAAGTGTCTGGCAATGGAAGTCACTTAAGAAGTGGTGATTTATCTGTGCCTCCTTATGACAGTTTATTGAGTTCAAAATACAGTACTCAAAGAAGAAAGATCTTCACACAGTCTAGCCTTGGAAATGCAAACCCTATCATAGTGGATATAGTAAGAGCAAGATGAACACAGAGGTAGCGGGAAATGGCGCATGCCCATGCCCTAGCAATATACCCTACACACCCAGGCAGGAAGCGGCATTGGGCCAGGAGGCTGGAAGGCCAGCTGGGCCAAATGAAAGGAGAGCAGAGACGGGAAGAGAGTCTCTCCCTAGTGCTCTGCTTGTCAGCTCCTTTTAAAGCCCATGGACTGTCCCAGGTTCACCTTGAGTCTCCAGTCTATGCTCCCTGCATCACCTGGGGATGCAAATGAAGGTAGAATAGCTGGAAATATGACTAAGCTACACTATAATATTACAGATTAGAGGTGTGCAGACAGGCTGTAGGTAGTTGAAAATAAAATAATTATGACCCCTACAGAATCCTACCTTTGATATCTCTCATTTGAAGAGTCCAAATAGCCTTGCAAATAATAAACTCATCATTGCCCCCAACATTGCTAAGAAACAAGGAAAAGGAGAGAGAGAGACTGTTCCAGGTTTCCAGTTGGTGAACACCAGTTATTGGACTCTGCAGAGGACTAAAAGCTATGGAGGGGCTGATGAATTTCAAGTGTCCAAGGTGCTTATAGGGGCAAAAATTAACCTAACAGCTAAGTGGCAGAAGCAATGGAATGGTGAAGTATTCAGGCTTTCCCTAACAGTTGAGTTATAATTCTAATAGGATGAGGTGAAGTTTGATTTTTCTTTCTGAAAGCACTGCTTGAACTTTTGTGAAGGTCATGGGGTGTACATTTGCCTGAGGACCCCTTGAGCTCTTCCACGAGGGAAGGAATTAAAGAGCCAACACCTCTTTCCTGAGATTCAAAGTCATGAAACCTATGGAGGTAAACTAAGAGTAGGTGGGTGATCACAGCCACAACCACGGACAAGGAAGGTAGGGAAGCCCCTGAAACAAAAACACTTTGAAGGAAGAATGAGACAGACAGGACTGAAAAGAAGAGCAGAGGAACCTGTCCTCTAAAAGGGGCAGTTTAACTTCATGACTGTGTGAATGAACCTAAGCTGGTGTCACTGGGAGTCTGGCCAGTGCTTGTGTAGAATGCTGTTGACTAAGGGTATCACCAAGGGGCACAGGGAGAGGGGTCCTTCTTTCTTCCTGGAGAACTGTTGCCTCCCAAAGAGAGATCTCTGTTAGCATGATGGAAGACCAGAAGCAGAGTCTGAGTCACACCACCTCCAGGAACCACTCTTGACCATGCAAGAAGAGAATCTTTTCTGATCCTGTGGGCTGCCACTGGCTTATATGGAAGCACTGGGGCCTGACAGCCAGTAACAGTGAGAGTCTCCACCTCAAGGAGCAGCCCTAGGAGAAGTGTTGGTTTTCTTGCTGAATTGGTTGGGAATGGGCTTGAGAGTTATATGCTTGAAGTCCAACTGAGTGGCAGGTTTCTACTTTCAAACTACAAAGTAGTTTAAACTTCAAACTCATTCAACATTAAACTTATTCAACAAAGGGCGGCCATATAGAGCTTGGGCTCTATGGTCAGACATACCTGAGTTAGAATTCTGTTTCTGTTAGTTAGTAATAGCTGCGTGTCCTTGAACTAACAGCATAAGCATTTTCAGCTCCAGTTTCCTTTTATTATCCTCAAATGGGAGTAATAATAATAACCAACCTACGTCATAGGGTTGTTATGAGAATTAAATGAGATAATGCACATAAAGTGCTTGGCACCTAGTAGGCGTCAATAGATTTTAGGTTAAACACACAAACAAAAGCCCAAATAGGTACCAGGACCATTCCACATGATGTGGATACAGCAAGTTGTGTGCAAGTGATGACACGCACTATACTTAGCTACACTGAGAGATCGTCCTGAGAAATAATGAACGATTTCTCATCATGATGAGGAGAAAAAGGCAAGTAAGTTTAGAACAGGCCCAGAATAGTCACAAGAAGAATTTGGATGGTGCATGGATTTACACAAGAATCCAGGCATCCTGATTCCAAAACAACTACGCCATTTTTGGTGTAATTTTTGACCCTCCTTAGTGATTTTCAGTTTTGTACAGGAACAGTCTCTATTCTAGTTTTTTGGCACTTGTTTCTTTCCCCTTCCACTTCTCTCCTGAGAGTTCTATTTCCATTGCTTCATTGCAACTTCATTTGGTTTGGTCTAGAATGCTTTCCTTAAGACATGAGGGTGCACTTCTCTGAAATGTATCACAGAGGTGAGCCACGAGCAAGGCCTCTCAGGATGGCAAGGAAGGGACATAAAACTCCACACGTCAGGAATTTTCTTGACAGGCTTTACTAGGCCTGAGTCCAAGATGAAGCTGAGAAAAATGAAAAGGGATTTGGCTGACAAAACAGATGACAGGCAGAGAGAGCCAGTAAAAGGGAACTGGCCAATGGCAAGAGGGGAATTGGCAAGGCTCTGTGAAACCCCTTGGTGGAAAACCATAAACCCCGCTTGTCCGTCTGGCGCATCAGTCCTCAGAGGCACATCATTTTTGCCTGTGGAAGGTGCCTGCCAGGAAGCTGCCCCTCAGGGGGTGCCTTTGGAAAAGTGGTTTTTGTGTCTGGATGCATGCCCAACCCTAAGTGGACGGAGATGAGAAGGAAACGCTCACAATGAGATCTCTAAGAGCTCAGAGCTGGGGAGCCGCTCCAGTGGCTGACACTTGTGAGTCAGAACGGTGGGAAAAAGAGGTTGAGAAATGGAGGAAGAGGACGCTGGGTGGGAGGAGGTGGGAAACAGCTTTGTTTCTTCAGTCGGAGACTGCCAGGGCCTGTCTCCTTCTGTGATGGGTCCCCACTTGGAATTACTCATCCACCCTTTCGAAACTCAAGTCTGTCTTCTTCCAGGTGAATAATCCACTTCTCTAGGTCTCCCAAATGAGCACTTACGCTGTGAGAAATCTTTCGGACATAAAATCTGTGTGTGCGTGACATTGACAGAGGCAGAGCTGCTGCCCAGGAGGCGGGCTGACCCCTTGAGGGAGAAGGCACAGTCCCTGTTCCCATGCCCTCCTGAAACTTCTCTGAGTACCTGTGTTCCCTTGTCCTAGTGTTGTACCTTTTGTCTCCAGGCCACTGGAAATCCTCCTCTGGCCTCTTCCCACTCCAGGCTTGCTTTCCAGAGAGGGCTGGCTTATGACCCATATTTCTACCGTCTCCCATACCAAGATTTGCTTGATATATATTTTCTTCCTGTAAGAATGGGCAGGAAAAAGTTTGTTAGAAAAATTCATGCTGAGGTGTTAATAACTAGTAATAATTTTTCCTATTTGCATAGATTTAGGGGTACAAGTGGTTTTTGGTTACATGGATGAATTGTATAGTGGTGATGTCTGAGATTTCAGTGTACCTATCACCGAATAGTGTACATTGCATCTGACAGGTAGTTTTTCTTCTGAGTCTCCAGTGTCCATTGTACCAGCCTGTATGCCTCTGCATACGCATAGCCTGGCTCCCACTTACAAGTGAGAACACGTGCAGTTTATTTTTGTTCCTGAGTTACTTCACTTAGGATAATGGCCTCTAGTTCCACCCAAGTTGCTGCAAAAGACATTTCATTCTTTTTATGACTGAGTAGTACTCCATGGTGTAATATATATGTGCCACATTTTCTTTACCTACTCATTGGTTGATAGGCATGTATGTTGATTCCATATCTTTGCAATTGTGAACTGTGATGCGACTAACATTCTTGTGCAGGTGTCTTTTTGATATAATGATTCCTTTTCCTTTGGATAGATACCCAGTAGAGGGATTGCTGAATTGAATGGAAGGTCTACTTTTAGTTCCTTGAGAAACCTCCATACTGATCTCCATAGAGCTTGTACTAATTTACATTCCCACCAACAGTGAATAAGCTTTCCCTTTTCACTGAATCTGTACCAACATCTATTGTTTTTTGACTTTTTAATAATGGCCATTCTGACAGGGGTAAGGTGGTATCTCATTGCCTCGCACTTTGAAACAAGACATTCTTATCTTTGATGGCTGCCTCATGTTATTGAGACACACCATCCTTGGAATTGGCCCCTTCTCTCATGGGACTGCCTGACAAAGCAATCCACCTGTGTTCTCTTTCATTCATCTCCCCTGATGCCCAGGAATAATGGTGTGTTGTCAGGGAGTGTTTTTCCAGCCTGTTTGGTGGGAAGTTTCCCATCTGCCTAGAGCCCTCTGGGAACTTACTGATGCACAAACCTTCTGTTATTATCTAGAACTCCCACAGAGAGTTCTTGTCAAGGTGATCTACAAAATCAAAATTTTGCAAGTAAAAAAACGAAACAAAA
>CAUYRT010033985.1:0-19817 GCA_963574885.1 Lepilemur ruficaudatus
CTGCTATAAGTTCACTTACCCAGAAAGTAGGCTCTGAAATAAAGTTTAGTGTGTAGAGTATTTATTAAGAATTTGGAGATTCCTCAAAGAGATAAAAATAGAGTTACCATTCGATCCAGCAATAGCATTATTAGGCATCTATTAAAAAATTTTTTTTGAGGCAAGATCTTGCTTTGTTTCCCAAGCTGGAGTACAGTAGCATGATCATAGCTCACTGCAACCCTGAACTCCTGGGCTCAAGCAATCCTCTTGCCTCAGCCTCCCGAGTAGCTGGGAATATAGGCATCGCCACCATGCCTGGCTAATTTTTAAATTTTTTGTAGAGACGGAGTCTTGCTGTGTTGCCCAGGCTGTTCTCAACTCCTGGCCTCAAACAATCCTCCTGCCTTGACCTCCCAAAGTGCTAGGATTACAGGCATGAGCCACCGTGCCTGGCCTAAAAGCTAACTGCTAATGATCAAAGCCCGTTACAACCTTGAGCCTCTCTGATTTTTAATCAAGTGTGTCTCCTGGAGCTCCATGTGTTGTTTTCTATGGGCCAAACTGTGCTTTGTACTTTAGAAACATAGGCCTTTATGTGCACGCATACATATATACATAAATAACTGTGTGACGAAGGGTATTGCTCCCAGTTTATGGACTGAGAAAACTCAAGCCAAGAGAGAGGAGAGTAAGCTACTCTCCAGGGCTGCTGATAGAGAGGCCAGGATTTGATCTAAAGGTGGAAAATCTGTGTTCAAAACTCATTGTCCATACAGGATGTCACATTCAAACAGGTTAAGAGTCTTTTCCTATTGATGACTTCTAGTTATAACTCTCCTGTCTAACATAGGGACTAGTCCGTATTCATATATTTTAATAGCTGTGTTTATTTAATTACAGGTGAAGTCTTCAGTACCCTCTTTCTTTCCAACCAATCTTGAGTTAGTATGGAGAAAAAGGAAAAACACTGGACTGGGAATTAGAAGCCTTATATTTTTGTTCATTACAGACAAGTTGCTTAAACCCACCAGGCTCAGATTTCCCTATTCTATAAAGAGAGAGATAAACTAGATTATCTCTTTCTTCCAGCTCAAATTTCTGAGTCTTTCCTATTGTTTGATATTTAGGAAACAGCACTTCATGCCCTACTTGGAAGACCCTTTTCTGAAGTTAGCGGAGCCCCTTAGTGCTAGGTGAAGAATTCTGGTTTATTACAAGGTTGTAGAGGTTTTCTTTTACTTTTTTCATTTCCTTAATGGAATTGGACATCTTTTTTCATCTATTAATGTGAAAGTGCCTTTTATGAATTATCCCCTTTCTTAGCTAGGTAACTTGGAATATTGAGCAATATTTAGACACATAGACATTTACATTGTTAATATTACGTTGTTATATTTTGATACAAATGTGCTCTTCACATTAATAATTGTACTGTGTGTTTTCATAATTTATCATAATGATACCATTATTGCTTATTATAGAAGTTCCCTTTCTCCCCCAGCCCCTGAGTCTAATTGAGGTCGAGACAGACCATAAATGCAATAATATAGATTGCATGCTCAGAGGAAATGGAGTTGGTTTCATAGTGGAGTTTTAATTTAGGATTCGTTCTGGTGATGTAGCCTCTTCCTATGGTACATTACTTTGAGCCCAATATAACTGCATGTTCCCACAGCCCCTCATTATAGCTATAGCTTCTCACTGCTTTTTAATTAAAAAAAAAATAGAGGGAAAAATGAAACCTAAAGCTTAGGTTGGATATTGTCTGGGTACACAGGGAGTATCCTAGGCAGATTGCATGCTTAATTTTTTAACTCTTTCAAAGCTTTCATGAAGATGTCTTCATTTCAATTTCTAGGGGGATGGATGGAGACACACAAACACACACACACCCATACGCAATAGGCTTCAAGATTATTGGCAAGTAAAGGCACCATGTATATTATCTTGAAGCCTACTGTAAGCTTTGAGTAAGTAGGAATCCTTTATGTATCCTAGAAAGGCTACCAGCTGTGTGATTGGATGGTGGCAAATGCTTAGTGAGCTTTTATACTTCTCACCACCTATTGGGAGTAAAGCGGGGAATGTAGAAGATTGTAAAAACCCTTAAAGGCAGATGTTCTGGTACATCAGAAGTTAAGAGATAATCATTTTTCCCCCTAATTCTGTGGGAAGCAGAAGCAGAGAAATGGCTTTATTAAGAACTGTTGCTTTTGTCATTCCTTCATCTTGAGGGATTCCAAATACCTTTCAGATACCAAAACAAATTAATCTCCAAAGGTGACTGGTAAGAATGGCTTAAGCCTCTTGGGATTGGTTGTGTAAGACACAAGGAGAGCTTGGTCTGAGCTGCTGACCTCTCTGACAGGCTGAGAGTGTTATATTCTCCTTCTGGATCAAAAGCCGTTTGGTTCCCCTGTAGTGAAATCAGTTTGACAGCTCTGAGCTTCTTCCCTGCTTACAATTCTTTTGTTTTATATAAGCAATGGCTCTCTCAGTGGTGAATATTGGGTAAATGTAATCAAGAAGTTTATTTCTGTGTCAGGTTGTTGAGTTAGCTTCATAATTTTTAGAGTGGACCTTTAAAAAACTGTCAGGACTTCAGCTTTATGGGAGTCTGTATTTCATTCATTGTTGCTGGAAAGACAGTTCCATTTTGGCTTTATCTGGGAATAGGAATCCCTCAGATGGAAATGCCCTAGACCTGTGCAGTTCCATACTGTAGCCACTAAGCCGCATATGGCTGTTGAGCACATGGCATGGGGCCAGTCTGTATTGAGATATACTGTAAATGTGAAATATTACACATATCAGATTCCTAAGACCTCGTATTAAAAAAAAGAATGTAAAATATCAAATTCATAATTTTTTAATATTTAATTACATGTTAAAGTGTTATTTTACATATATTCGATTAAGTAAGTATATTATTAAAATTAATTTAACTGTTTCTTTTTACTTTTTAAAAATGTGACTACTCTGTGGTTTTCATTATATTTCAATTTGATACTGTCCTAGGTTGTTAAGCTGCGGTGGCAAGGCAGTGTTTGTCTTGTTCATACTTATGTGCCCAGTACCCAGCACAGTGTCTTATACAGAGTTGGCATTTAATAAATGTTGAAGAAATGAATCTTAGCCTTTATTATTCAGAGTGGTCAAATCTCAGGAATGGGTGGAAACCTTTCTATTTGTAGTCTTAGTGTTTTAAAGAGATACAATAGAGGGTTAAGAAGAGAAGTAAAGAAGAGAAGTTCTTAAAAATTGTGCTTTGGATGGGAAAATTGCAGAAATAAAATATTCTGGGCCTTTGCACAGCTTTCCCATCAGTTGGAGAGGAAGATGGGAGCTGATGTGTTGGTAAAGGAGCCATATCAGAGTATCTTTAATGGGTTCTGCTCTGCTCTGCCACAGAGTTGTCATAAGAAGAGCTAAAGCTGAAATACTATGTGTGAGGGGGAAGAAGGTCGGAGAAACAGTTGGTGAACCTGAAGTTTGCTCTCTTAGGGATATTATACTTAGACTATTCATAAAAGTTACTAAAGCTATTCTTGTCTAAAGAGTTCACACTGGCTGGCCCTAGTTATCCCTGTGTTCTCATTTAGACATGACCTTACTGGAAGCCTGGGACTGCTGTTGGACCAGCTGATTACTTGAGGATGCTTCAATCCTTAGAATTCTTTAATAAATTATTTATTGAATTAATGATTTAACAAATACTGTTTTAGCTTAACCAAGGTCTTGTATGACTTATGGGTATATGTTCTTGCTTGAAAGTTCCTCAGATCTGTCTCAGTTAGGGTCCTAGAATCATGGTAGATTAACAGGCTTTCCAGAGATCATGTTCAACTTTTAGAAGGGACCAATTGTCTTTGCAAGAGTTTATTGAAAGATCTCAGGCATCCTGTCTTCCTACTTATAAAATAGAACTGTTACCTACTTCTCCCCAGAGATGTGTTGAAAATTAAAATTCTGCTGAAGGGAAGTGCTGTTTCAGTGGAAATTATTAAAGGTAAAAATTAAACTTCTCTCCTGACTTCTAAAATGTTTGTTTTAAAGACGTGGATTGGAAGATGTGTTCAAAAGAGACATTGCCAGAGTTATTTCCATTTTGCATTTCTTAACTGTGGCAGTATTTAGCTTTCTCCTTTTAATTGTGGTCCACTGCGTTTTCTCTCTACTTCTCAGAGATAAACAATCCAGAAATCTCTTTTCCGTGGAGCACTATGGAGCTCATGCCTTGACTTGGCTGCTGCAATAGGCTCACGCTAATCAGAATCACAGCAGGGCTTGTTTTATGAGCTTGAAAGAATTAGTGTTCCCAGGGGGCTGAAGTTCCTTACCTGCTGGGGAGCTACAGATTTCAGGCTCAAAGCCTGCTCTCCTTTAGGATGGAACTACCCTCCCTTCTTATTCTCACATGGAAGTCACCACCTCCTTTTTCTTGTAGTCTGTGGTTACTGGCATGTTGATTTTCTTTTCCTTTTCTTTCTTTCTTTTTTTTTTTTTAGGGTAGAGCAGTAATTATAGTAATTTTTGTCTTTATGGAAATAGGATGTGTTCATATGAAATTATCATCTATCCTAGGGAGACTAGGAAGAGAGTGAAAAATAACAGGTGGTACCCCACAAACTAAATTGTCTAATGTGAGTTTTCTGAGTAATGTCATATGCTCAGACTTACTGAAGCACCTGGTATGTGGAACGAGCAGGGAACCTGATTATAGAGGGGAATGACTTTTCCACCACTGGCGTAATGCAGTTCAGTAAAAGTCAAAAGGTGAGGTGTGTAATATGTATAATAGAAATTTATCTGTTATTACCAAACAACTTAGCAGTCTGGCAGTGAATGTGGCATTTTCTTCTGTTTAGTAGTAACATACCACATCGCACCTAGCACACTATTGGGGGATGCAGTTATTATATCAGATAAAGAAAAGCTCATTGAAGAACCTAACACAAATGTTTTGTTGGGAAAGACAGGATCATGTTTATTACCTCATAATGATTATTTTATATGTTGTTTAGTACTGTTATAGTTTAGAGTTCTCTCACTTTAAAAGCAACCTTTTGAAGTTCACAGGGAAAAGGATTATAATTTTCATTTGCAGATAAGAAAACTAAGGTTTAGCGAGGTAGATGAAGGGCCTAGAATTATGTAAACTAGTGGTAAGTTGAGCTGAATGGAGACATTACGCTGTTTGATGTTTGGCGGGAGTGCTGTTTCTCCTCAGCTCTGAAGCCCACTTCAGTAGTGCCCTGTTTTATTCTAATTTAATAAAAAGCAACAGTAAGAACTCCTTCATGGATTGCATCGTAAAAGGCAAAATGAGCGCAAATGAGGCAAAAGGGCGCCATGGCACATGCCTGTAGCCATAGCTGCTTAGGAGGCTGAGGTGAGAGGATTGCTTGAGCCCAGGAGTTTGAGTCCAGCCTGGGCAACATAGACCTCATCTCTTAAAAAATTAATTAATTAAAAAAAAAAAAGGCAAAATGAGGCCCTAACAGAGTATGATGGAAAGAGCCTTGGACCAGGAGTCAGGAAGTACCAATTCTATAATATTTTCAGTGATGCTGATTATTTTGTGACCTTGGATAATACTTGGCCTCTGGGCCTTTTTAAAAACAAATTTTAAACTTTTATTTTTAACTGACAAATAATAGTTATATATATTTACGGGGTACAGTGTAATGTTTTAATATATGTTTGCAGTGTGGGATGATTAAATCAGACTAATTAACAAATTTACCTTACATACACATATCCTTACATACTTTATTTTTTTGTGATGAGGACATTTACAATCTATTCGCTTAGCAATTTTGAAATACACAGTGCATTATTTTTTGTAGCCAGCATTTGGTACAATGGATCACTAAAAGTTATTTTTCCTATTTAACTGAAACTTTATACCCTTTGATTAACATTTCCCCTTTGCTCATGTACCCGCTTCCCCTATAACCATCATTCTACTCTCTACTATGAGTTTAAGTTTTTTAGATTCTATATGTAAATGAGATCATGTGGTATTTGTCTTTTTTGTGCCTGGCTTATTTCACTTAGCTTGATGTCCTCCAGGTTATCCATGTTGTCACAAGTGACAGGATTTCCCCCTTTTTAAGGCTAAATAGTATATTACTGTGTATACATACCACATTTGCTTTATCCGTTCATCTAATGTTGGACACCTAGGTTGCTTCCGTATCTTAGCTGTTGTAATAATGCTACAGTGAACATGGGAGGGCAGGTATGTCTTGAGCATACTAGTTTCAGATCCTTTGGATATATACTCACAAGTTAGATTGCTGGATCATATGGTAATTCTAGTTTTTATTTTTTTGAGACACTTCCATACTATTTTCCGTGATGGCTATAGTAATTTATAGTCCCACAAATAGTGCACAGGGTTCCCTTTTCTCCACACCCTCACCAACACTTGTTATCTTTCATCTTTTTGATAATAGCCATTCTAACAGGTGTGACATGGTATTTCATTGTGGTTTTCATTTGCATTTTCCTGATGATTAGTGATGATGAGCAATTTTTCATATATTTTGGCTATTTGTATATCTTCTTTTAAGAGGTGTCTATTTAGGTCCTTTGCCCAGGCTCTGAGCTGTATTCAGCTCTTCTGTGAAATAGAATTGACTCTAGGAAGGTAGCTATGTAATATTCTCTGTTTGGACTGCTTGCGAGTGACTGTATAAAAAGCTTTGTGATCTCTCTTACACTTGACTTGAAGCCATGTACTAAGGGGTTGGTGTTGAGGGTTGTCTTAACTAGTAAGTGAGACCCAGTGTCCCCATCTCAATGTGGCCTTTGGTCCTTAATATTTCTGTATACACAGATTTTGTGAGGTGGTAAAACTGCATATTAAAAAAATTCTGTTAAGAAAAAAAGCTTCTGATTTTCATGGTGTATTTACAGAATCATTAAGGGTCTGAAAAATGACCGTGTAGAGCTTTACTTACTCCATGTTGTGGGAGAAATTGTATGCTCTGGTGCTTTCTGGTCAGGGAATTCTTGAAGGCTTTTAGAATATTTGCTATCTATACCTTTCTACATCTGTTCCAGCTCTAAAGTCCTGTATTTTTTTTTTCTCTTAGCCCAACAGGGGCACAAAACGTCCTCGGGATGATGAAGAGGAAGAGCTAAAAATGCGTCGGAAGCAAGCTGGTACTCGAGAACGTGGCCGATACCGGGAAGAGGAAATGAATGTGGTGGAGGAAGCAGATGATGACAAAAAAAGGCTGCTTCAGATTATTGACAGAGAGGGAGAGGAGGAAGAGGAAGAGGTAATGTGGCAGAGCTGGGTGGGAGCTGAGGTGCCTGGCCCTGACACAGTAACTGTAGAGTATCATTTTGGGCCAAAGACTTAGCTTCTCTGAGCTTACCATCTTCGCCTATAAAACAGGGTTAAGAATTCTTATTTCACAGTGTTGATGTAAAGGTTAAGTGGGATAATGGAGTTGGGAAAGCATTTTGCGAAGTGTAAAGGATATTACAGATAGAGTTTTTAAATTATTCTGCATTATGTGCTATAATCAAGGCCCAAGCACTGAGCTGTGGGAACAGAGAGGAAGGGACTATTGGTGTTGTGTGGAGACGGTTAGGGAAGGCTTCCTAGATCATGCTGAGGACACATAGAAGGCGCTTGCATTTTTAAATATAGTTAATAGCTTTTGAGAGAGTCGAATTTTATCAAACAAATGGAAGGGCTTTTGGGGCAGAAGAAATAACCTTAGCAAAGCAACAAAGGTGGAGAAATTCAAGGAGGTGATATCAGGTATTTAGATGTGACTGAGAAAGTACAGTTTAGGGAAGGAGATGCCTCAGAGCCTTTCTGTTTGCTGTTCCTCAAGATGCCTTAGGGCCTTTGCACCCTGGACCTTTGGACCTTTTGACTTCCGTACCCCCTTTGGGAACGCTCTTCTTCCTTAACGCTTTGCACGGCTGGTTTCTTCTCATTCAGATCTCAGTACAGATATTCCGTCCTCCACGAAGTCTTTCCTATCTCTTAGGTAACCCTCCAAGCCATTCTCTCGTTCTCTTATTACTTTATTCTGTATATTGTCTGCACAGCACATATCATGATTTGAAATTCTTGTTTGTTTATTTTACTCATTGGTGTCCTTCCCCCAACCCCTCATGAAAACAGGGACTGACTCTGTTTTGTTCACAGCTGTATCTCTGGCACTCGGAGCAATACTTGCTCTCGGTAGGCCCTTAATAAATATTTATTGAATGAATAAATGAATGAAGCTGAGAAGAGTAGAGGTAAAATATCAGTGATTAAAAACAAAATGACCTTACTTTTGTGTCTCTTTAAATCTTTATGTGTTAACTTGCATGTTATTTCACTGTGGCATTTTGTTCAATATGATGAATTATGGAAATAGATTCTTAAGAGCCAGCTGTTTTTCGGTTCCCTCAAAGACATGATGCTAAGTTTGTATTTTAAAAAATGAGGCTGGAATGTGAATCTGAGAATAAAAAATCGATTCAAATTCCAAAAAGGTCTTTACTGTGTTATGACAATAGCTCTCTCCTCAGTAGGATTTGTACCAGTGCCAATTTGGGGGTATTCCCCTAAAAGAGGATGACACTTTGGAAATCTGTGATGGGAGTCAGCCCTGAATTTCTGAATTTCCTCTCTGAGAGCAGCAGCCTTGCCAGGGCTTAGACAAACAGCGTGTATAGCACATCCTCCCTCCTTTCCTCCTCAGAAGCTTCTGCTCAATCTGTTAGCCCTGCAGCAGCAGTTAATTGGCAGGTATAATTCCCATGTAGGGCAAGGCTGGTACTGGAGGATTAGGATAGTAGCTGTCATGGGTAAATGGTTTCTAGCCTGGGAGACAGAAATGTAATGTGGGACCAGCCCTTCTGTTAAGGGACAGGGAAAAAGAGATCACTTTGTAAAAATGACACATGGAAGGCTGCAAGTCCAAGAGTTATTTTCTCACTGCCACCGAAGTCCCATCTGATGAAAAACAAGTGATGTTTGCCCCTGTAAAGTCACGTGAACTTGTAAAATATTATTGTCCTTTTTGTGCTACATCACCAGCATTCATCTTTCTGAAATCTCCCTCTGGTTTCTGACGTTGAGCTATTGGAGATTCTGCTGTGGCCGATGACTAAGACTGATAATTCTGTTTTCCCCCTGTGTTGGAGAGAAATTAAAGGAGGGAAGGCCAAACCTTGGAGAGGTTTGGAAATCCTATGAGAGCTTTATTACCACTAATATGGTTTTTCTACAGGGTGGGCAAGATGTTAGCTGAGGGAAAGAAAAGCAGTGCATGTTGAGGTTGCTTGAAAGTGATTTAACCCTTTCCTAGAAATTTTAATTATTTTAGTTAAATTCTAGAGGTATGTTGGGTACACTGTGCCTACTGCTAATAGTAACGATAACAGCTTGCATTAATATAGTTTACAAAGCAGTTTTGTGTACATCACATCTTTAGGTCATCTCTATGACCTTGAAGGATACAGGTAACATTTTCATTCATCCCTCTTTTCCTTCCACCCTCCCTTCTTTCCTTCTTCCAGCAGTTCTCCACTGACATATAGCTGCTATATGCCAGGCACTGGAGAATCAGCAATGAACAAATACACATGGGCTAGCAACAGGGATGTTTGTCCTGGTTTGGGGTTGGAGAGATTATCTGGGCCAGATCCTGCCAGACCTTCCTTATATAGGTCATGTGAAGGATTGGGGATTTTATTCTAAGTGCAAAGTAGATGAGTTCAGGAAAGACTTATGAGGTAGAATCAGCTGGACTTGGTGAGGGTCTAGGGAATATATTCAGCAAAATAGCATTTGTCACATGGCTGGTAAGTAGTGAAGCTAGGCTCTGAGTCCTGACTGTGCTAGGACAATGGGTTCAGTTGCCATGTCTCTGTAAGCTCTAGACCCTGGGAAAGGAGGTAGGGGTCCAATAGAGCCCCTCAGGATCCAGGAGTCACTGATATAATCTAAGAAATGTCTCATACCCAAAATGAATTTATAAGTAGCTCCCACTTAAAAGCCATTTTATGGAAATAGAAATTTAATAATAAAATAATAGCTAACATTTTTGAGTACTTACAGAATTATGGGATGATTCAGTGCTTTCCAAAAGGGTCTATTTGAAGTTCTCTTAATAGCAGTTTCTTTATTGCTTTTAGGTGTGAGTTATGGTCAATGACTACAAAGCAATGAAGCTGGGAGTTGGGCGAATGTTAGAGATTCATGGTGCATTGCAGCACAGGAATTTAAACTGGAAAGTAAACAGAAGATAAAACAATTCTGAATTTTTAGTATAGATTTTTTGGTGAAAAATGATTCAACTTTCAAATATTCATTTTATTTACCTTTGTAAGTATTATTCTAGTATATGAAGTAAGAAAATTCTGTGTAGTCTACTAGTATTTTTATGCTTCCTCTGGGCAAGATTACTAAATTCTGAGAACCAGGCAAAGTAATGTGTAAGAAATGCAAAGCAGGGACTATAGCTAATTAGCAATCATTCTTAGTTTATGGGCTTTGCAAAAATAAAAAATAGGCAGTGGGTTGGATTTGGCCTGTGAACTGCAGTTTGCCAACCCCTAGTATAGGGAAAAGAATAAGGCCCACTGTTACTGACTCAGGGTTTGATCTTAAACAAATTCTTTTTTAAACCTCTGAGTCTTACCTGTATAATAGAAGAGAAGGACAAAATATATATTAAGTAATATTATCTAATATTGTTGCCAACTTGGTGCTGGATAGTGTGCTCAAGAGATATTTGTTGAGTAAGTCTTTAATGCTTTATACTGAATTTCCTGTATTATAGGTATTGGGCATGATGTGAGAAATCCAGAGGGATACACAGAAGCATGTGATATGGACCCTTAACCCTCACTGATTGTAGTGGGGAAGATAAAATGTGTACATTTAACCCAGAAAGGTCAATGGCAAAGTGAGGTGGAGTGTGGGAGCCACAGGAAAGTAGTAGTGACAGTGAATGTGAAATCCCTGTGGACTGAAGTTGTTACATGTGTCCCTTTGTACCAGGAGGAGCCATTGGATGAAAGCTCAGTGAAGAAAATGATCCTCACATTTGAAAAGAGATCATATAAAAACCAAGAGTTGCGGATTAAGTTTCCAGACAATCCAGAGAAGTAAGGCTCTGTTTTGCTGATATCCTTTGTCCTCTGTGATGTTTTGTTTGCTAATTTTGTTTTGTTTTTTGTTTGCTTTGGCTTTTGTGATTTGAGTCAGGAGTCCCAGGATGACCCCCATGTTCTGGAAATCACTAGAAGGACTCATAGGACTCAGAGTCAGTGGTGCTAATGGGTATGATTTATTGCAGTGAAAGGGCACACAACAGGGTCAGCAAGGGGAAAAGATGTCAGGTGGTATTGGGAGAAATTCATGTATAGGCTTCCTATGTTTTCTCCCTCCCACTGGAAGGGGTCGGACATACATGCTCCTTTCTCCAGTAGTGAAATGCATCAACACATATGCAGTGTTTTTGGCCAGGGAATTCCATTTGAGACTCTTTGAGTCTAGGGATTTTATTGGGGACTGGTCATGTATGCATTTTTTGCCAGTAACAGCTACCAGAATTCTAGACTCCCAGAAGAAAAGCAGCTATTCAGTGCCTCAGGCTGGCAAAGCAACTTTCTTACTTAGGTAACATTTTGAAAGCCAAGTTCCCAGCTGTCAGCCTAGGGCCAGCCTTGTAAGCAGGCCCTTCTAAAGACCAAGCCTGCTGTGTTAACTCTTTCCTGTATTATTATTCTCAGTGCCCAAAGATAACTGACCATGGCTGCCATTAGCAATGGCTTTACTGCTGAGATACTGTCAAAAGTTTTAGGGTTAGACAAATATGGGTGTGACTCCCACATGTTCTTGAATAAGTCTCTTCCCCGGTCTTAGCCTCAGGTATCTCATCTGTGTAAGGAAATAATACCTCCCTCACAGGGTTGTTGTGGAGATTAAATGAGAATAATGGCAAGTGTTTAGCTCAGTACCTGGCACATAGTAGGTCTCGAAATGGTTACTGGCACCTCAGTGCACTGTGAAGTGCCATAATGAGAAATCTGGTATCTTTCTGTTAGTCTTGAATACAGATTTTAATGTTCTAAATCTCTTTCCCTCCCTGTCTTTCTCCCTCCTAGGACATATTCTTTTAATGAATCTTAATATGCCCAAGGCCCCTAGGCAATTAAGAATTGAGTAGTACAAACTTTGCACTCAAGTTTATATAATAGGTTACTAGGGAGACCAACTATAAATGCCAGCAAGGTAAAAGGAAATGCACACTTTAAGAGAGATATAAGCAGAGTGCTGTGGGAACACAGGAGAAGAAACAGTAAATACCAAGTTGGAAGGTACTGAGGGCTTTACAGAAAAGGTGGTATTTGATCTGGGCAATGTGAGGAGCATGAACAAAGACACAGAGGTGTCAGAGGGTATAGAGTCTTCACGCAACCTAGTTAGGCCAGTGTGATCCACTGTGTTCTCCTTGTACTTTGGATGAGGAGGCAGAGAGGGGAGGCCCTGGCGACTGGACCTAGGGCGACCGCCCTCTTTGACAGTAGGAGTAGCTAGGTCGGAGCTCAGTTTGCCCAACACCAGAATCCTGTTAGGTTTTATACTGACCTCCACCATACAGTAGCACTTACTACGTTGCACTCTGTGTTTGTGTGTTAAATTACACAAGTTGTACACGAAGAAATTGTCATTGTAAAAAGTACCAATGGTACATGAGTAGAAAATGAAAGTTCTCCTTCACTGCACTGACTCCGTTTTCATTCCCCTACCTAGAGATAACTGTGAACAGTTAATTATGCAAATATATTTTTTTCTATGTAAATTGTGCTGTACCTATTCTGCACTTTGGTTTTTTGGGGTTACATAATAGGAGATCTTTCCATGTTAGTGTGTGCGTATCTACCCTTTTTTTTTTTAACTTGATGCATAGCGTTTCTTGGTTTGGAACTACCATGATTTATTTAATTATTTTTCTATTGATGGGCATTTTGTTACTTTAAATATTGGCTTTTGTGAACAATGTTGCAGTGAACCTCCTTGTACATGTGTCTTTGTGTACATGTATTTCTGTGGGATAGATACCTAAATGCGGAATTCCCAGCTTGATGGGTAGGTACATTTTTATACTTTAATAACTATTGCCAATTTTCCCATTATATCCTTGTTTTCCTCCCTCTAGCAGCATCTCTTTTCCTATGTTCTTGCCCACAGGGGATGTGATCAGTCTTTAACACCTTTGCCGTTTGTTTTATTGTTATTTCTCTACCAGCTGTTTCTGTATTAGACTCTGTTCCTTTTAGGAGGTGGACTGTGTCTTGTTTGTCTCTGTAGTGTGTGCCACAGTACCTGCCATGCTGTAGGTGCTCAGTGAACATGAGAGATAGTGTCCGTGTCATCCTTATTACATCCCCATTGCTTGGAACCTAAAGACGCATCATGAGAAAGCTATGCTGTAGGTTTTAACACTGGAAATTTAAGAAATTCAGTTTACTTCTTGGAATACCAGCATTGCCTTTGCCCACTTGGTAGGCGTACATCTCTCAATTTAGAGCAGTGAGTTTCTGCAGGTTATGTTCCCAACTACATCTTAGGTACCTTCGTGTTACAATTCATCAACTGGTTTTAAGAACATTTTATTTTATTACAAAAAATCAACAGTGTTTTCCTTTCAGACAAAATTTATGTACTATTTTAAAGTCTGAACATATGAAAATTGAAATTATGCATAAAGAACTTGTTTTCACGTCCGAAGCAGTTAGGAAACTACATTATGTTTTAACCTTGAGTTCTTGAATTCTTACTGGTGCAGTGTCTTTCATAATTCTCTACACCAGCAAGGTGCAATTAAGATGAAAATTGCTAGAGCATATTTGAATGAAACTTTCCGGGTGAGATCAGAAACATTCAAATTTATTTTCCAACATACGCAGTTGTCATTTTGATCGCATGCCCAGGAATGCCTCTCTTCATTTGGCTGCATTTCAGATTCAATTGACAATTCTCCTTATGCAACCTCCACTTTGCACTCTGATCTTTCTCCCAGACATCACGTTGAGTAGAGTATGCTATTTCCCTAGTAAGTCCTTTAATAGTTCTCTTCATTTTTGCAGAAACTGAATTATTTAGTTTAGTGATTCTCAACCTTTTTGGTCTCAGGATCTCTCTGCACTCTTAAACTATTTAATTCCTCAAAGAAAATTCTAGAAAATAAAAGAATACACAAGCACGTACATGTTCCATTAGTCTTCAGGGCAATGATATCATCACACGTTGTGTAGCACTCTGGAAAACTCCATTGTACACATCTGAGAATTGAGATTGATAAAGGTAAATAAATCTTAGAATTATTATAAAATAGTTTTGATCTTATAGACCCCCAAAGGGATCTCCAACCACCCTCTACCCCGATCCTGGAGCCTAAGACCACACCTTGAGAACTGCTGATTTAGTTGAGTGGAAGGAGCATCATATTCCCTTAGCAGTGATTGTTGATTTAGTGGTTGCATTTAGGACTCATCAGCTTCTGTTG
Organism: Lepilemur ruficaudatus; assembly: GCA_963574885.1. Lineage (NCBI taxonomy): Eukaryota > Metazoa > Chordata > Mammalia > Primates > Lepilemuridae > Lepilemur > Lepilemur ruficaudatus. The sequence goes on from CAUYRT010033985.1 coordinate 14,526, forward strand.
CTTTTCCAGTATTTTTGAACTTTTCTGGTCACTTGCTAATATTCACTCTTGTGGTTGAAGGAGAATATCCTATTGGTCTGAAACAAATGTACATGGGCAGGCTAGGAAAATATACTCGGTCATATCAAATGGAATCAGTGACCCCATCTCAGCCTGGGTTACTATTTTAATATGTTACTCTATTGCTTTCCCATCACCTCTCACTTGATCCTTTCCCCCAGCTGTGAGTCATCTATCGCTGAAGGTATGCCTAATCCCTACAGACAGCCCTCTGCAAATAGCAGTGTGTGCTTCAAATGAGTAGGCTGTACTTTGTCAGCAAAAACAGAAGACAATTATCTTTGTTATAGCATAGCAAACTTGAGGGTACATAGATTCACTGAGCACCTACTGTGTGCTGACTATTATTAGGTACTTTGTGTATGTTATCTCTTTTAATCCTCACTACAGTTCAGCTAGAGAGATAAGGAGATCAAGGTTGAGAGATAAGTTAGTTAATATTCTCTTTCTTCCTTGACCAATTTGGGACCCCATGCTCTGTGTTCAGTGACACTTCTCTTGGGCAGTATATACAAGTAATTGTGTATAATAGATTGTTTATACTTGTGCTAGCCTGGGAGCTCCATGAGGCCAGAAACTGGAATTATTTTTTATCTTTTATATCCTCAGTACCTAGCATAGTGACTGGCACCTATAAATATTAATACTTGTTGACACATCTCTCATGGTCACATAGTAAATAGTGCAGTTGGGAGTATGACCTCGGTCAAATCTTATTCCCAAGTCTAGGCATTTCCCCGTATACCTTATTGCTTATGTAACAGTGGACTCAGTATATTTTTGTGATATTTCCCTGCTCACAGTTTGATTCTCTGCTTATTTTGTAATTTTCTCTTTTTAAATTTAAAAACATTGGGTTAAGACCATATATTTGGAAGAAGAATCTCAAAGTTGGAAGGAACTGAGAGGTATAGTCCATTCTACCATCTAATTCTTGGTATTTTTTTAATATCACTTTTTTTTAATTACCCCCAGTGATAAGGATCTAACTTTCCAAAGAAACCTATTTCATCATTTGGCAGCTCTGACTCAAGATTTCAACTCAGAATGAGAAAGAGTTTCAACAAATTCTAATATGAGATGATATCTGGACTCCTTAGAATCTAGGTTGCTTCCTTGAATTAGTTTCCATAACCCCCTAAAGGATGGTTCCTATAACAGATGTCAGAAAGTTTTAGGGTCATCTAATCAGCGTGATAACTCTGTATTGCCTTGTTTTAAGCAGCCTAAAGCTGCAGTGGCATTTGTGGCGGCTACTTTCATTTGCTCCTTCATTTGCAGGCATATGCCGAGTTTCGGTGGTGGACTAAGGAGTGTGCAGGGTACTGTGTGTCCAGAAATGAATAAGAAGTAGTCTCTGTCCTGGTAGAACTATCTCATGGTTCTAATTTGTATTGCAGTTACAGTTGACTAAAACCATCAAGTCCTTTCTACACATGTGCTCTTATGAAACTGTGTCTTTGCCACTCCACATATTTATAGTTGTCTTTTTGGTTCAATTCAGTTTTCTACATGGATCCCAGGTAATTTTCCTCTGGTTAGATTTGGCACATCATTTTTGCCTGTCAGGAACTTTTGAATTGATTCTGTCAGCTGCTGTGACACTGTGTCCTTAAGCTTTGTGTTATATGACATTTGTTAAGTTTACCTTTTATGTATCTTCACCTAAATTATTGATCAAAAAATAATAATAAAATAGTTGATCTAAACAGGCCTAAGGAGAGAGCCCTGCAGGATACTGTCCCAGGCTTCTTTCCAGGCTGACGTTCATTCCCTGATTGTCACCCAAATCCCCAAATCTTATCCTTGTACTCAGTATGCTTTTGTCTATTACTGTTTAGTGGTCAGTCTCCCTTCCCAGTTCTTCCAGGTGAACTGTAAATATCTTTTTGCCAGGTGATTCACCAGAAGTCTAATTTGTTTTTTTAAGAAGTACCCATGTGAGGCAAATAAGCCTTAGAGGGTTTGCTGAACCTGTTGGGTTCAGGGATTACGTAGATCTACTGCCCCATGGAATATCTGAATCCTTCTCCACCAGCCCTTCTGAGTCATGATTCTGAATTGGTTTCCACACTTCAGGTCATAGGGAACTAGTGATCTAAAAAAGTAGTCTATTTGTAAGCACTGAGGATGGAGCCTTTAAAAAAAAGTGGTATTAAGGGAGACTCTTGATAAAATAATTATTAAATTTACTTTGAACAATCAACAGGTGAAAATAGGCAAGGAAGCACTGAAAAAGAATAATAACTAGGGGGTGTTTTGCAATAACAGATGTAGAACATACTATAAAGCCATAACAATTTGAAAGTGTGATCCTGGCCCAAGAATTTGCAGATAAATCAATGAAGTAGAGTGAAAAGTCCAGAAACAGATTAAAGTGCACGTTAAAATTTAGTTTATGATAGATGACATTTCTTTAAATCTGTAGGGAAAGGATAGATTATTGTATTGGACTTGTTGGCCAAACATTTATGGAAAATAAAGTTAGAGCTTTGCCCTATATCATATGCTAAAATAAATGTCAGATGGTTTAAACATTTAAATATATATAAACATAAAAGTACACCATAAAATATATCTGATCTTAGCATAGAAAAGACATTGCTCAGGATACGTGTAAAATAGAGTTAATAAAGGCAAAGATTTGACTACTTGAACTTTTAAAACCTTTTGTCTGAAAAATAAGAAATAAAAACTTTTATGTCAAAAAGCATGATGTACACACTTTTCTCTGGTTTATTTTTTGTAACATATAGAGATTAATTGCCTTAATACACAGAGTGTTTAAAAATCAATAAATAAGGTGAGTACCTTGATATAAAGATGGACAAAGAAGAAATACAAATAGTAAACATTAAAAAAATTTTAACCATCTTAGTATTAGAAATGCAAAATAAAAAATGTGTTATTTTCCATGTTGAAGTAGAGGAGATTTTTAAATAGGTAATACTGTTTGTGAAGAGAGTAAGGGGAAATAGGCACTTCGTATACTATTGGTACCTTTCTGGCAGAATAGCTGTGCTGCTCCTACCCCCATCCGTGGAAAAAATTGTCTTCCATGAAACTTAGGAAAGGGTGAGGGGAGCAAGAGGTGAGTGGCAGGGGAGCAAACAAAGCTTCATCTGTATTTACAGCCACTCCAGTCGTATCATCACCTGAGCACCCTCCCCCACCACCCCCATCCCCTGCTCCTGTGGAAAAACTGTCTTCTATGAAACTGGTCCCTGGGTGCCAAAAAGGTAAAAAGGTTGGGAATCGCTGCATTAAGTCATATGTACTCTTTGACTTGGCGTTTTCCTTCCTGGGAATTTATTCTAACATAATAATTATGAACGCATACATCTAACTGTCATTTGTTATAGGGGAAAAAATTAGAAACCATCTGAATGTCTTAGGGGGAATTGATTAAATGAATTACATCTGCACAAGGGAATACTGTGTAGCTATTTAAAACTTATGATTTAGAACAGGAACTGCAGATAAACTTAATCTGCCACGCCCACTCTCTGATTGATTGGTAATCTCTTCTTGGAACAAAGATATGGAGAAGGATTCTGAAGCCTTGTCTGGGCTCAGCAGGAAAGAGTGCTGTTGTCAGTGAGGGATTTTTGCCAGGGAAGAGGAGGAGAATGACTGACAGCAGTTTGTCAGGTGTTGACTATTCCTGTTGTAGAGGAATATTTAATGGTGAGGGAAATTGTTCAGTCTATATTAGCAACAGCAGCAAAATTGAATTTAGAACTATATACTATATTAATTTTACTCAACTCAAAGAATTTTGGGAAAGAAGTCTATGAGTTGAGAAAAATGACTTAAACATACCAGAGTAATTGCTGTTTCTGGTTAATAGGATTATGGATGATGTCTGTTTATTTTTTTGAGGACTGGTTTTTCTTTTCAATTTTCTACAAAGAGTAGTATTTTGTAATCAGAAAAAACAATACGTGTTATAATTAAAAACGGTACAAGGTATACAGTTAATCACATGAATCAGTTTTTAAACAGCAGAGGCTCAGCAACTCTCGAGCAGGGCAGCGTGGGAGCGCCACACACCTCCAGGGGGCGCCATCTGCGCAGGTGAGAATGGGAAGGTCCCGCTTGCTGTCTGGGAGCAGGTATGTGCCTTCCTCTAGCATGCTTAGGGGTCATTTTCTGCCAGAGTTTTCTGCTATGCTGCTCTCAGACATCGGTTCACAAATTTTTAAAATTACAAATAGCTGTGGAACAGTCCCCGAGAGGCGGTGTCGTATAGTGTGTGCTTCTAGTCTTTGCACTTTGGCAAAGGTTTTGTTGGTGAAATATTACAATTAAAAAGAGGGGGAGAAAACCCCTCCTTCCACGGACTTCAAATAGTTTTGTGTCACGCAGAGGTGGAGTCGAGACCCAGGTGTGCCTCTGTGTTCTCATCAGCAAGACAGGGGATTAGCAGTGATTACCTCTCCGGGTTGCTATAGGAAGATGGTGCATGTTCAGGCCGTAGCCCAGGGTAGGGCAGAGTCGGTGCCTGGCACAGGTTGGCTAAGATGATGACACCACACACCAGCACCCAGACACCCAGGGCACCTGGCACCCCCTCACGTGGTATAAACCACAGTGCTGAAATCCACCCCCAAGTCTCCTGCTCCCACAGACTTCCCCATCTCAGGAAATGGCGATTCCACTCATCGAGTTCCTTCAGCAAACATCTTAGTCATCCTGGGCTCAGGTCCTACAACCCACAGCCGTCGCCAGAGAGCCGCGTTAGCTCGCCATTCGAGACACTCTGGATCGGACACGTCACGACACCTGACAGAACTGTGGCTTTCTAACTGGTCTCCTGGCTTCTGCTGCTGCTGGAATATTCATTTTAAAATATGATTTTTGTCAGGTCGCTCTTTTGCTTAAAACCTTCCAATGGCTTTCCACTCAACTCACACAAGCAAATGCACCAAAACCAAAAGAAACCAAAACAATCCTAGAGGCTGAGCCCGGGGGCTCACACCTGTACTCCTAGCACTCTGGGAGGCCGAGGCGGGAGTATCGCTCAAGGTCAGGAGTTCAAGACCAGCCTGAGCAAGAGCGAGACCCCGTCTCTACTAAAAATAGAAAGAAATTAATTAATTGGACAACTAAAAATATATATAGAAAAATTTAGCCGGGCATGGTGGCGCATGCCTGTAGTCCCAGCTACTCGGGAGGCTGAGGCAGGAGGATCCCTTGAGCCCAGGAGTTTGAGGTTGCTGTGAGCTAGGC
>CAUYRT010033986.1:0-33007 GCA_963574885.1 Lepilemur ruficaudatus
CACCTCTTGTATTTTCCTGGATGGAGCTGAAACCCGTTCTACTAAGTGAAGTATCCCAAGAATGGATGGACAGGCACCACATGTACTCACCAGCCAATTGGTATTAGCTGATCAACACCTAAGTGGACACACAGGAACAATACTTATCGGGTGTTGAGCAGACAGGAGGGGGGAGGAGGGGATGGGTATATACATACACAATGAGTGAGATGTGCACCGTCTGGGAGATGGCCAGGCTTCAGGCTCTGACTGGAGGGGGGAGGAGGGCAAGGGCAATGTACGTAACCTTAACATTTGTACCCCCATAATATGCTACAATAAAAAAAATTTAAAAAAAACAGTGCATATGGTATACTTTTGGCAAGGGAGAGATAGGAATACATATATACTTCTCTATGAGTAAGTTCAAGGCATAAAAATATCTGTCACCTTATTTTACCATGTAAGGAGTACATACTAGATTATTTATAATGAAAACAGAGATATATGTCAAGTAGAAAAAAGCAAGAAAACAAAACTACGTATGTGGTAAAACCTCTGCTGTGCAAAAAATGCTGTGGAAAGAAACTGGGAAAAAAATGTATCAAAATAGTTGTCTCTGGGCAACATAATTACAGGCAACTTTTTTTGTTCTTTAGTTACTTCCAAATTTCTTCCCTTTCCCAGACACCCTCCAAATTTTTTAAAATAAGCATGAACATATGTATTATAGAAACATTTCAAAACAATTCAATCAGCTAAAATCATCAAAAGAAAACAAAAATCAGAAAAAGATTTTTTTTTTTGGAGGCAAGGTCTCTCTGCTGTGTCACCTGGGCTATAATGCAGCAGCATTATCATAAATCACTGCAATCTCAAACTCCTGGGCTCAAGCGATCCTCCTGCTTCAGCCTCCTGAGTACATGGGACTAAAGACACACACCACTATGCCCAGTTAATTTTTCCCTTTTTTTTTTTTTTTTTTTTGTATAGACAGGGTCTTACTATGTGCTCAAGCTGGTCTCGAATCCATGGCCTCAAGAGAGATTTCCTCCTCAACCTCCCAAATTACTAGGATTACAGACATGAGCTACCATGCCTAGCCTGAAAGGTGTTACATGTTCCTTTATTTAAGTTATACACACACTTCCCTTCTCCCCAACTAATAACGCCAATCTTGTTTTAAAGACATGCACTATAACAGAGGTAAAGGTCTGAAAAGGGGCAAAATGTTTTATAATTTGTCTCTTTAAAATCCCCCACCCTTTTGGGGAATTAAAATCTTCCTTCCTGCCTGCGGTCAGTAACCAAAGGGGCAGAAAAATGTTCGTTGTTTTGTAGTATCTTAAACCACAAGAGATGGCTCAACAGAATTGTCCAGAGCTCATGGGATATTCTTCACAGGAGATAAGGTCAACCAAAACCACTAACTAGAGTTAAACAATAGCCCAATGCCAAGACATGTGACACTGGTCACACAGACCTGAGCCCAACCTTTGAAAACCCCCCTTTAAAAAGCCCTGTATTTCTGCTTAAAGGGAAGACAATAGTTTTTCAATATGCTACTCTGTCACCCTCCTCATTTGCTGGCAAATTAATAAACTTCTCTTTGCTTTTCCTCAAATCACCTGTCCTCATTCTTCATTCTCACTGATTCTGCCTTGGGGACAAGTACCGAACTTTCAGTAACAGTACGATTAACAACCCACCAAGGCTTGGAATCTGCTGAGGGGAAGAGGAGAAAATAGAGCCTGGGCATTTCAGGTAGACAGTCACGTAGTACCCTGCTATTCAAAGTGCGTCCATGAGCCAGCAACATCTGCAACACCTAGGAGCTTTCATTTCTAATAAAATACTCTCACAGAACCCCAGACCTACTGAATCAGAATCTGCATTTTTTTTTAAGACTAGTCAAATGCAGTAGTGAGAAGGGGAAAGAGTAGAACTAGCAGTTCAATCTGTAACTGATTGAACAATCGAGATAACTCACTAAGTTCGGACCAGCCCAGAATGCATTTTTAAAGGTCCCCCCAGAGGATCTGTCTGCTTAAAGTTTGAGAAGTACTGGCATTGGAGTCTACTAGTTGATTTCTTGAAGTCCTCAATTCAACCAAGCTGCAGTATATAGGGAGTATTAAGAACTGGACACACTTTCATTATTTAAAACACTCTTTTAGCAGATGGAGATAAAATAAGAAAGACATTTTACAAAAGTCTTTAAAATTGGTAGGATATACAAGAAAAAAAAGTTTTCTTCGTCGATAACATTAGTAAAAAACATAACTCAATAATATTTCATCTTTTTCAGGTCTTGCATCCTACTCCTAAAACCCTATTCCCCAAAGTCCTACTTTTTTCCTGAGGCTCTGTTCCCTGACAATAACCTTTCCTACTGTAGTTCTAGTAACAGACCAGAAGAGAATAGGGAAACTCAGAGAAGGAAAACCTGAGGATTATTAATCCATTTCATTTTTTTAACCAGGGTCAGCATTTTTAAATCTTCAACTGAATACAAAACATCTGAGGAGCTTTTCCCCGTGACACAAGAAGCATCCTTTGCTAAGGGTGGAAGAAAAGGGCAAAGAACTGCCTGAAATACCCCTAAAACAGCTTGAACTAACTAAGACAGATGCTGGTTTTGAATAAAGCTCATTTTCTATACCTCTTCATTTTTTGTGATCCATACCAAGAATGATAGAAAGAACCTAAACAGGAAATCCAAATTCATTTTCTCCCTTCTCTCTGGTAACAATACAACACTATAGTCAAGTGACCACAAAACAAGCATAATTAGAAATAATTTTTCCCTAAATCCTATAAAATCAATGTCTAAACAATAAAAAGTCAACTATACTTTCTTAACTACAGACTTCATAAAATTAACTCCAAACTAATTAAATAATAACTCATATATTTCCACAATCTTCTTGCTTACTACAAATTAGCCAAATAATATGTGGACACAAGATAGAGTTATATCATTCAAATATATACTAAATGCTCCTCTTTGCAAGGCTTAAAACTATCCTAGACCATAAATTCAATATATCATATGTCATGAGTCTCCTAAAAGAAAAAAATAAAGCATATATGCCATACAGACCCCCCATACAACTCCCAGACAAAATCTCCAACATGTGGTGAGGGAATATCAGAAAGATTCACATTGACCCAACCACTACTGAATCCTTAAGTCTCTGAAAAGTTTCAAAGAATTTTATGTTGAAGGTTACCCACTGCTGAATTCTCAAACATACTGCAATAACTTTTCTGTTCATACAATGCGGGTGTAAGTAGGAAACAAAGAATGAATAATAAAAAGCAACCTCAGTTCTCCTTCTAGTAGATATCATAGGCTGTCCTTTCAATTAACTACGAAATTTGTCAAACACACAAAAAAATTAAAATAAATAGCTATGCACCAACCACACAGTTTAAGACATAAAACATTACCGAAATAATTAAAAAGCCTCTGGGGTACTTTCACCAACTGCACTCCATTTCCTTCACCATATAGATATCCATTCTCTTGAATTCAGTATTTATCATTACTTTTTGGCATACATTTACCACACATGTACATATCCCTAAAGTAATGAGTCTCAAAGCAGGCAGTAGGAGGCCTCCTCTCCAGTAGGAGGCCTGCATCTAATGGTAGAGACCAGGGATGCTGACCTACAACAAAGAATTATCCTCTCCAGTTCAAAATATCAATAATGCCAAGGCTGAGAAACTCTACCTAAAAAAGTGCTGTTTTGCGCTTTAACATACCATAGGTTTTCTTTCACAAATGTTATTTGCTTAACATTAACTTTCTTTTCTATACAGTATTGTACTGTACAAATTCACACAGTTCATTTAACCATTCTCCTGATGATGCACATTTAAGTTTTTTCCAAATTTTTTGCTTTTACATACAACACTGCTGTGAATATTCTTATACAATCCTCTATGTGCTCAATGAGAGATTCTGTCTAAGGCAGTGATTTTCTAAGTGTCGTTCTCAAACCCCTAGGGAAATCCTCAAGACCCTTCGAGGGGCTTCATGAGATCGAAAGTACTTTCATAAGAGTAGGTAATATATTATTTACCTTTTTCATGCTGGCATTGCACTGATGATGCAAAAGCAATAGTGGGTAGAACTGCTGGTGACTTATCCACATTGACACCATCATTAATGAGACATGGATATCATGTACCTCCTGATATGTGGGTCAAAACATCATTTCTATGGTTTTCATGCCCAAAATATATAATCTGATTTTAATCATGAGGAGATATCAGACAAATTCAATTTGAAGGATAGTATACAAGACTACTGGTCAGTGTCAAGGTCATCAAAGACAAGACCCAGGAACTAGCCCAGCCTAGAAGACACTACTAAATGCACTGTGATGTTAGATGGAAAAAAAAAAGAACATTCGCAGGACAACTGGTAAAATATGAGTAAGGCCTACAGATTAGTTAATACAGTACTATTAGTGCTAATTTTGTGGTTTCAATAACTGCACTTGGTAAGATGTTAACACCTGAAGAAGACTGGTAAAGGGTAAATAGAAACTCTTACTAGTTTTGCAGTCTTTTTATAGGCCCGAAATTTCAAAATGAAAAGTTAAATTTTTTAAGTTTAACTATTATATAAAGTACTGAATATAAAAAATACTGAGTAAATCTGTCAGAATATAATAAAACGTCAATGGATACCAATTATTAAATATTTTGAAGAAAAAAGAAAACACTGAAAGTAGTATTATAGTCTTGGGGCAAAACAAGATCCAAGAGCTTATGACTTGTACAATCCTTTTTTAAAAAACAAACCTAAAGAAATTAAAATACATTTCAGTAAGTATTTCACACAAAGGCTGGCTATCCTGCATCTATCCTGCGTTTAAAATGTTTACTAAAAGAATCAAACAAACAAGATGAACTGTTACACATAACAAATACTGTATAAAATTATCTTCTAAATTAAACAAAGATTCTAAAACAGTTCTCTGAAAAAAACCTGTTTTTATATTAAGGTAATAAAACTATTAATATGAAGGATACACACCACACTAAAAAACACACAGACGTTAATATCCCTTCAAAAATCACTATGGTGCAGGGCTTGTTACACTTCACCTTACCCTAGAAAGATATTTAAATTTCCCCATAAACCTACAATTACTGATCCCGAGAACTCCTCCAAGAGTTATGGTCAGACTTTAGCTTGAGCTAGCTCGGTTACAAAACTTTAACAGAGTATGCAGAAACAGGCATAGGCCTCATACAGTGATGCAAGGAGTGTCAACTGGTAAAATGTCTTCAGAGTGCAGATTAATTTGCTCAGCACAGGAGCTCCTGCCTGTAATTCCAGCAGTTTGGGAGGCCCAGGCAGAAGGACTGCTTGAGGCCAGGAGTTCAAGACTATCCTGGGCAACATAGTGAGATCCCATCTCTACAAAAAACAGAAAAAGTATCCAGGTGTGGTGGTGTGTGCCTATAGTCCCAGCAACTCAGGAGGCTGAGGCAGGAGGATCCCTTAAGCCCAGGAATTTAAGGTAACAGTGAGCTATAGCTGGACCAGTGCACCCTAGCCTAAGTGACAGAGCAAGACCTGTCTCTTAAAATTTTTTGTAAAAATTATTTTTATTATAAGAGCAATTAGTCAACATTTATCAAAATGTTAGGTATGTGCACACTTTAATGCAATTCCACTTTTTCAGAAATACTCAACACATATGCACAAAGATATATGTACAAGGATTTATTCACTGCATCATTGTAAATAAGAAGACCTAAAACAATATAAATGCCTGTCAATAAAGTACTGGTTAAATAAATTGCTGCATCCAGTTACTGAAATACTATGCAGCCATGAAAGAATGGAATCATGAATATGAATTAAGTGAAAGAAACAAAAATGTACAAGAGTAAATATAGTTTATCACCATCTGTACTTTAAAAGGGGAGTAGATTTACAGTATATTCATACATATGCTTGCAATGCAAGGAGTATTCTTTAAGAACACACAAGAAACTGGTAACAGTTGCCCCTTTCTGTACTGTTGAATCTTTTTATTTTCTTTTCCATGTACATACACATCCTTTTCAACATTTAAAAAGCTAGCTAAGAGACACAATTTTATGAAATATCTGTTCAAAAACTGAGTTGGCTTGAGTTACTTTCTTTTTTATTGCTGCTAACAACTATAAGCCCATTTCAAGATTTGTTAGACTCTGACAAACTCAAATCATAATGTCTTAGAAGCTGTTCATCTAAGAATTCTGGAAAGCATCCAGTTTTAAGTTTGAACTATTTTCTACCAAATCAAGGAAAAACATCAAGGATAAATAATATCAAGGATAAATGTAATCGAAAATGAATCAAAATAAATTAGATATTTTGTGAAAACAAGCCTTCACTTAATTATATTAAAAAACTCTAGAGTCAATAACAAACAGACCCCTAAAATTTAGTGAATCAAGGAGGACACTGACTCATTGCTGAGTGAATGGGTAAGAATCTGACATCACCTTACTGAGACGGGGTGTCAACAAAAAAACAACATGCTTATCTGCCACTTAGAAAAAGTATTTAACACAAAGCAATACTTCAAGAGCTCAGGCTGTTTTCGCTCTATTCATATTAAGACACAAAATTAAACAATTTAGATGAAAAATCATTCCACAGGGTCCCACGTAGCATTCCACTACTGAGCTCCAAGTCATTCTGTGTTACAGGCGGCAAGAAAAAGAAGGTATCTCAAATCCGAGGTACCAACGACCCCTCGGCAATTGTAACCGATCAACTAGGCACCATATGGCAAGGCAAGCCTCCCTTCAGACAGTTATCACTGGTGGCTGATTAATGTCAATGGTTTATTAGGCCTCTCCAAACCCCTTCCCTAGAGGAGGAGGAGGAGGGGAACCGTGTCTGTTGTATTCCCGGTGCTTTGTGTCTTCCAGGCTTGAAAGCATCCTAGTGATGGCACTGCCATCATTTCCCCTGAAGGGAGGGCTCTTTTCTCAAAGTTTTTGTTTACCCGTAATGAACCTAAAATTCTCTTTGGCCCTTCCCCCTCTCTCCGCTCCCTGCAGGCGGGCGCAGCGGGCGAGGTGTCCCACCGAGGGTCTCTCTCCCAGGCGGCCCCGCAGCCCACCGGAGTCTCGCCCCTGCCCCCAACCCCAGCGCGCGCGCGCAGACCCGGGCCAAGGGGCCACAGCTTACCCGTGGGCGCGCTGTCCAGGATGCGCAGGTCGTAGGCCCCAGAGCAGCGGTAGTTTGCAGCAGTGCCGTTGTCCCACACCACCACCACCTCCTCGGGGCTCTCGAAGCTCCGGACTGTGCCCACATGGCCCTCGCCGCCGTCCTGCTTCCCCCACTTCCAGTCCGGGCCGCGCACTACCCGGGCCCCGACCCCCTCCACCATCACCCGGTTATTCCGAGAGTTACTCATTGGGGCCCGGGCGGTGGGCTCCGCCGCTGCCGCTACCGCCGCCGCCGCCGCCGCCGGGGGGCCCGTGAGGGAGTTGGGCCCGGGCCGGACTCTCGGCGCCGGCGGGGGCGGCAGCGAGCCCCGGGGGACGTGGGAATAACTCACGGGGGCGGCTGCGCGGTCCGCGCGGAGCCCACAGCCACTGCCCAGCCGTCGCCGCCGCGCCCCCCGCTCGGACTGGAGGCCGGCCCGCGGCGGCTCGAAGGCGGCGGCGTTGTGCGAGCAGAGGGGAGGGGGCCGTGGGCGGGGACTGCCCCGCTTCCTGCGGGCTCCCCGGCCAGGCTACAGCGTCGGCCGCCAGGAAACCACGCTCTCCCCCGGCCGGGAGCGCGAGGAGCGCAGGGGGCTGGAAGAGGCCAGCCCGGGAGGGACGGAGAGGGCCGGGGGGAGCAAGCTGAAGTGCCGGCCTTTATTCTCCCCCTGACCCTCGCTCCGGGGTGGGCGCCCGAGTGCCGGCGCCGCCTCCTCCCCCGTGGGCAGCGGTGGTACCTCCCGGCGTCCGGCGAGCGCCCGGTCCCAGAGGCCCCCTTCTCTCTGCCCCCGCGCACGCCGCCGCGCTCCGCCCAGCCACAGAGTCCCCGCCGGGCGAGAGCGGCTCCACATCCGGGTACTGCCGCACCCAAGGCCGGAGCAGCACCTCCTCAGTGACTTGGAGGAGGGGTCCTCAGTAATAATAGGGTGGGAAGGGTTTCGGAGAGTCGCACCATCGCGGAAAGAAAGAGAAAACCGACCCCTAAGCGTCTCTCTAGGGCCCAATGAGAGTGCGCATGCGCGTGGCCCCCCCCTTCCAAAAAAAAAAAAAAGGTGGCGGGAGGAAGGCCCACCCCAGCCTAGGGAGATAAAGGGGCGGATCCCTGGAGGTGTCTGCCTGTGGTGTGGCGCGCCCCATTGGCTGTGAGGAAGGGGGCGGAGCCTGTCTGGAGGTGGGGCTGGAGGAAGTGAGACTAGGGATGCGACCCGGGCTGCTGGAACTGTGGAACGATGAGGAGGCCAGTCCTTCGTTCAATTCTAGTGTTCCTAGGTGTACTAAGGTGAATTTGGGATTCCATATTGTTTTCAGGAATAAAACACATTAAGGGTGACCTGTATCTTTGTATGTGTAAATTGAAAACATTTCAAACCAGAGTGGTGATGAGGGATGGGTTTTTAAGCTGGTATTGAATGTTGCGAGCAACGGTAAAGCCTTTTGGAAGCTGGGTCTTGCCTTTATGCAGAGTCAGGGTGGTGGGTAGGCTCCAAACTTTACTCATGAATAACTGTCTCCACCCATGACATAATTCAGAACCTAATTGCAAAATATGGCCTTGAAGAAGGTAAGAGGGCTGTAAGAGTGGTTTCTGGTTGCAAGTATTCAAATGACACTATAGTGTTCAGAGTTTAAAACCATTGTTTCCCGCAGCCCAGCATGCATGCATGCACTGTTAGCATAAGCTGTTGCTTTTCCTGAGGAGACTCGAGGGAGTAGGAAAATCCAGCAGAGTGAATAATAAAGTTGAAAGACAAGAAAGGGGGTGTAAAATGTACCCAATGAATTATTTTGTAGTGAAATAAATAAGATGTTTTTAATTTTTTATGTAAATACAACTAACAAGAAAATTCCGATTGCAGAATCCCGAAGGCCGAATACTGCTAATTTTAGAGACTAAACAATTTAAATATTTGCTCAGAATAGGGCAGCCAAATTTCTAATTTGTATTTCAAAATATTTCACCCTGGGCCAGCCGCGGTAGCTCACGCCTATAATCATAGCACTCTGGGAGGCCGAGGCGGGAGGATAGCTCAAGAGCAGGAGTTCGAAAGCAGTCTCATCTAGAGTGAGACCCCATCTCTACTAAAAGTAGAAAGAAATTAATTGGCCAACTAAAAATATATAGAAAAATTTAGCTGGGCATGGTGGCACATGCCTGTAGTCCCAGCTACTCAGGAAGCTGAGGCAGAAGGATTGCTTGAGCCCATGAGTTTGATGTTGCTGTGAACTAGGCTGACACCATGACACTCTAGCCCCCGCAACAGAGTGAGACTCTGTCTCAAAAATAAAAAAATTTTTCACCCTGGAAATTTTAAATATATTATTACCAGACCTGCTCAACTGCAACTATTCAATTAGGGACACTGTGGAGTTTTACTGTTCTACCAATTCTTCCTACTCTCTTTGGGATCTTTTCTGGTTTCCTTCTGTTAACTAGTTAGTTAAACTGATCACATAAATTAGTAAACTGATAAAAAAAAATCTAGAATAAAATAGTCACTGTTAAGAGTTATACCTGATTGAGAGAAGTTAATTCAAGTAAAAGCCAGCTGAGATGTCAGATCCTTGATAGTGTAGCCTTACATTTTACATCAGATATATCAATAACAACTTTCCACATGTTTGGCTCACCCAGGAGTTTTATATTTACTATATTTATATTTACATAGTCTTGTTAAAATAGGCGGTTGAGCTGGGTGCAGTGGCTCTCACCTGTAGTTCCAGCTACTCAGGAGGCTGAGGCAGGAGGATCCCTAGAGCCCAGGAGTTCCAGGCTTCCAAGCTTCAGTGAGCTATGATGGTGCCAGTGCACCCAGCCTGGGCAACAGAGTGAGACCCTGTCTAAAAAAAAAAAAAAAAAAAAATGGCTATTATTTTTAATACCAGAGATTTTTAGTGCCAGAATTTTATTCTCCCTTTAAATGAAGACTTATACTTCCTTAAACTGGAAAGCGATCATAAAAGGTGATCTAACCTGGTGGCTTTCTTTTCTTTTCTTTTCTTTTTTCTTTTTTCTTCTATTGCCCTCCCCTCCCGCTAAACCTCTTGGTTCGTACCCTATATGTTTGATCTATACCAACAGCTAGGTACATTAGATGAAGAAGTATACAGAAGGTCTCTGATTTATGATGGTTTGACTTACAACTTATGATAGTGCAAAAGTCATATGCATTCAGTAGAAACTGTACTTTGAATTTTGAATGTTTTTTAAATTTTTTTAGAGACAGGGTCTCACTCTATTGCCCTCGCTGGAGTAGAGTGGTGCAATCATAGCTAACTGTAACCTCAATTCCTGGGCTCAAGTGATCCTCCTACCTCAGCCTCAGCCTCCTGAGTAGCTGAGACTACAGGTGGATGTCACCAGCCCTGGCTAGTTTTTAAATTTCTTTTGTAGGGAGGGAGTCTTGCTATATTGCCCAGACTGTTCTCTAACACCTGGCCTCAAGTGATCCTCCCACCTTGGCCTCCCAAAGTACTAGGATTACAGGCTTGAGCTACCAAACTGGCCAAATTTTGAATTTTGATCTTTTCTAGAGCTAGAGATATGCAGAACAATACTTTCTAGTGATGCTGAGCAGTGTCATCAATCAGTAAGATAATACTGTACAGTGTACTATATTCAATAAATTACATAATATATTCACTTCACTATAAAATAGGCTTTGTGTTAGATGATCTTTGCCAAACTATAGGTTAATGTAAGTGTTCTGAGCGCGTTTACGGTAACTTAGACTAAGCTATGATGTTTGTAGGTGAGGTGTATTAAATGCATTTTCAACTTACAATATTTTCAGTTTACAATGAGTTTATTGGAATGTAGCCCCATTATAAGTCAAAAAGCATCTGTAGTAAGGCTGGAGCCCACTGTAGTCTCCCCTTCCTCCTACCTTTGCAGGGACTCTAGGGAAACTCTGGAGTACCACTGAGCACGAGTATGAAAACCTCAAATTAGCCCAATCCCCATATTTCAGATGAAGAAAATCAGGCCAGGACTGATTAAGTAACTTGTCCAGGATTACAGAAGAAGGTAAGAGATAGTGCTAAGACTATAACCCATCTAATATTGTATATATTTGTCTGTATATAAATACTCTCTTATCCATCCATCCCCCTTTTAAATACATCATGAATATATAACACTACCATACTGCTAAGACTATTTCAAGGCCTTTAAATGAATAGTTTGCAATTGGTCTCCAAATATTTTTGGTCATACTTCCTTTCAGTACAAAATTTTTGACATGTACTTATTTATAAACTTTATACTGTCATGTTATACATGTTATAAAACAAATTCAAAAGTAGACATTGGCCGGGCGCAGTGGCTCACACCTGTAATCCTAGCACTCTGGGAGGCCGAGGCGGGAGGATCGCTGAAGGTCAGGAGTTTGAAACAAAAGTAGACATTATGAGAGGATAAGATACTTTTTTTTTTTTTTTTTTTTTTAGGAAACAGGGTCTCATGCTGTTGCCTAAGCTGGAGTGCACTGGCATAAATCATAACTCACTGCAGCCTCCAACTCCTGGGCTCAAGTGATCCTCCTGCCTCAGCCTCCCCAGTCACTAAGACCACAGGCACATGCCACCATGCCCAGCTAGTTTTTTCATAATGTTTTTAGAGACAGGGTCTCGCTGTATTACCCAGGCTAGTCTTAAACTCCCGGCCTCAAGCAATCCACCTACCTCAGCCTCCCAAGTTGATGGGATTGTAGGCATGAGCCACTGCACCTGGCTATAGAAAAGTTCCCATACTTTCTCCCCTTATACCCATAGATCATCTCTTGTATCCCTCAATGTTTAAATTGGTATTCTTCAAAGTAGACAAACCCCACTTTGGAGACCACTGTGTCATACGTGTGTCTGTCATGTTTAGAACCCAGTGATTGTGCACATATTTGTTTATTTATTTGTTCAGAATCATTTAGGGTTACTCAAAACTTATAAAACTTTGGCCAGGCGCAGTTGCTCACACCTGTAATCCTAGCACTCTGGGAGGCCGAGGCAGGAGGATCACTTGAAGTCAGGAGTTTGAGACCAGCCTGAGCAAGAGTAAGACCCCATCTCTACTAAAAATAAAAAGAAATTAGCTAGACAACTAAAAATATATAGAAAAAATTAGCCAGGCATGGTGGCACATGCCAGTAGTCCTAGCTACTCAGGAGGCTGAGGCAGAAGGATTGCTTGAACCCAGGAGTTTGAGGTTGCTGTGAGCTAGGCTGACACCACAGCACTCTAGCCTGGGCGACAAAGCGAGACTGTGTCTCAAAAAAAAAAAAAAAAAACTTATAAAATTTTATTCCAATCATAGGTAAGACAAAATAAATGCTTGCCCCAGAAATGAAGTACTTTTGCTGTTCACCTACTCTTCTACTATGAATGAATTTCTAACTGCTTTTTATACCACAAAAATGTATAATGTTTGGGCAGAAACTTTATTAGTTAGAGTAACACTATCTACTATAACAAACAGACCCCAGAACATGTAAAGGCTCAGATACAATTGAGTTTTATTTCCCAATTATAAAATAGCCTAACACTTTCCTCCACATGGTGATTCAGGGACTCATGCTGTTGTTTCACCATCCCCAGGGGTTATCTCTGTCTAGCTGAAAGAAGTAGGGGTTGGAGTACTGTAGAAGGGTCTATATTCCTCAAAAGTCCTGGCCCCAAAATGGCATATATCATTCCATCACATTTCATCATCTAGAATTCAGCCACATCTATTTCAAAGGGAGGAGAAATGTAATTTGAGTGCCCATGAAGAAAAATATATCAGTTAGTGTCCACTTAGGAGAACATAAATCACTCTAAGTATTCAAACAGAAGAAATTTAATACAACACATTGTTTGCAAGAGTGTTGGAAGGGCTGCAGAGATCAATGACTACTGGAAAACACTACCCAGGAACAGAGGCACAAAAGAGAAAATGGTATTACCTAGGACCCATGATCACTGTGCCATTGAGGTGGTGGGAGCAATTTCTACTGATGTTGAACTGCTGCTGTTTTGCAGTAAGGAAGGAGCCCACACTCACACTGAAGCTACGGGACAGTAGGAGCCCAAAGTTGCCTACCACTGTCACTACTGCTGCCAAAGTCAGAGCTCCATGAGTGCAAGGCATACCCTGATCCTGCACCTTCTTGAACTGTCCTGCCTGTGTTGGAACCCAGAAGCTGCCAGAGGCCCCATCAGAAGCAGTAAAGAAAAAATGCTTTCTCGTCTCTTCAGTAGGTTTCCCATCAGTCTCCCACAAGTAACAAGAATAGCCTGCCCTTTGTCAACCTGAAATAATCAAAAAGATCAGAGTTTAGTTTCATCTTTCTTTTTTAAAGAAAACTCAACTGCCTTTAATTGTTTTTTTTTTTCTTTTAACAGAGTTTAGTTTAAGGAGAGTTTATTCAAGGGAAAAGGTTGAGGATGGCCACCTGGGAGCCTAGAGTCAAGAGTTGCCCTGAATATATACACCTGGATTCACAGCAATTACAAGTGGGTTCTTAACCAAAAAAAGAAGAGGCAGTTCCTAAGTTGCTTACTAAGAATTTATATTAAAATAATAAAAGCTATCAATTGGCTATCACAATTAATTGGCTTTGTATCACAAATTCTAGGAGCTTGAAGATAAACGGTGAGGCCGCAAGTCAGGAACAAATTGCCTTTAAACAATTGCTCCCAGGCATGGGTGTGGGGCGTGACTGAAGTCCCAAACTCCTGTTGGGGCCTGATAAATTTTGCATACCTCACATAGCTCAGACAGCTCTGAGCTATTTTTCATTTCTCACCTTTTAGGTATTCAGCACCGTTTTTACCATTCTGCCATACTTAAACTTCCATATAACAAGGAAATACTAATAACACCATGTATCTCCCTAACAAGATGCAAATATTCCACCTAAAATGAAGATAGCTTTACTTTCTCTCTCCCCAAAAAAGAGAAGGCATAAAGTCATATCCATTACCATATTCATATCTGGGACATATTAATTCCACTTCTATTTTTTTTCTTTTTTTTTTTAAGTGATTTTTTCTTTTTTTTTCCACCTTCACCTTTGACAAAATTCCACTTCTAGTTCAGCCACAATTGCACCTGCATATTCTGTAACCTACATTATAAAATTAAAAACTACCAACGAAACTGACAGACCTTTTGCCAGACCGACCAAGAAAAAAGAGAAGTCTCAAATAACCACCAACATTCCTTACATAAAATAAGAGGAAAAGGAAAGGAGGAAAATAATTGGTTTTATATATATAACAAGTGTTTTGGGTTAAAGCATGTACCCCAAAAAGATGTGCTGAAGTCCTAAGACCCAGTACCTGTGAATGTGACCTTATTTGGAAAGAGGGCCTTTGCAGATGTAATTAAATTAAGATGAGGTCATACTGGAGTAGAGTGGACCCTAAATCCAATGTCTGGTGTCCTTGTAAGAAAAGGGAGGCTGGGCACAGTGGCTCACATCTGTAATCCTAACACTCTGGGAGGCTGAGGTGGGCAGATCGTTTGACCTCAGGAGTTCAAGACCAGCCTGAGCAAGAGTGAGACCCTGTCTCTACTAAAAAAATAGAAAGAAATTAGCTGAACAACTAAAATATATAAAAATTAGCTGGGCCTGGTGGCGCATGCCTATAGTCCCAGCTACTTGGGAGGCTGAGGCAAGAGGATCACTTGAGCCCAGGAGTTTGAGGTTGCTGTGAGCTAGGCAGACGCCATAGCACTCTAGCCCAAGCAACAGAGTGAGACTCTGTCTCAAAAGAAAAAAAAAAGGAAAGGGAGAGGGAGATTTGGACACACAGACACACCAAGAAGGCCATGTGATAACACAGGCAGATACTGGAGTAATGCAACTTTAAGACAAGAAATGCCAAGCATTGCCACCAACCAGCAGAAGCCAGGAAGAGGCAAGGAAAGATTCTTCCCTAGAGCCATCAAAAAAGAGCATGGCCCTGCTGACACCGTGATTTCAGGTTTCTAGCCTCCAGAACTGTGAAAGAATAAATTTCTGTTGTTTTAATCTACCATCAACCCCTTAATTCCTGAACCTGTCTCTTCTGACTATGGGAGCATTATATATTGGTGGCGATTTGTTCTTCCTAGTGTCCCAGGAAACTAATACAAGAAAGGAAGAAATGAATATAGCTATTACTGTCCTCCTTTCTATTACTGCTTATAGAGCCCTAGCTGATATTTCTACCTCCCTCCTTGCGCTACCCAGACCACACCCCCTTTTCCCTCAGCTAGCATATCAACTGATCAGAGTCCCATAGCTGGTAGGGGATCTGCATCTTTATTCCTGAAGTACTTCATTCTCGGTCCTTAGTGGGTTGTTTTAGTGTGGGAGTTGATTTTATGTGCCAATTTGACTGAGCCATAGGGTGCCCATGCAACTGGTCATAATTAAGGGTGTGTGTGTGTGTGAGCATGTTTTTGCATGAGATTAACATTGGAATCTGTAGACTGAGGAAAGCAGATTGCCCTCCCTCAGGTGGGTGGGCCTCATCTAATCAGTTGAAGACATGAATAGAATAAAATGGCTGACTAATAGGAACTTCTGCCTGACTGCTTGAGCTGGGACATTGGTCTTTTCTAGCTTTCAGACTCAAAACATTGGCTTTTCTTGGTTATTCAAACCTACCTTTAGGCTAAAAATTACACCATCAGCTCTCTCAGGCTTTGGGACTCAAACTGGAACTATACATTGGCTCTACTGTGTCTCCAGCTTGCCAAATGCAGATCTTGGAATTTCTCAGACTCTACAATCATGTAAGCTAATTCCTTATAATAAATCTCTTTATTATATATATTTATTCATACAGATATATTTATTTATATATGAACACATATGTAAATACATGTACACATACATATTTATATGTGTATATGCACATATACATATATATCTCTTATTGGTTTGTTTCTCTGGAAAACCCTAACACATGTAGTCTACCATTAAGTTTTATTAAACCATAAACAGTATTAAAATGTGCCCCTGAAAATCTCCAGATTCCAAACATAGTACATTCTTAACCTTTTTTGTAGCAACAAATTACATTTCCACCTGATAATTTGGATCAATCACCCAGCCAATACAGTAACTCTCTTCTTTGCCTGTTGGTTCAGTGGCATAAGGAACCCAAAATGTTCAAATGACACTCCCAACTTCCAATTCAGTGGAAATATTATGGTATCCCTTGATAGAAAAATTCCCCACTTAGGAAATAAGTCCCTTGAACCAGTAAAAGCAAAGTTATGGAAATGGCAACCAAAATTTTCCCAAGGTGGTTATATAATAGTGTAAAAGGGGTTGGGTGTGTGGGCTCATGCCTATAGTCTCAGGACTTTGAGAGGCCAAGGTGGGAGGATCACTTGAGGCAGCAATTTGAGATCAGCCTGGACAACATAGCAAAACACTGCCTCTACAAAAAAAAGAAAAAAAAAAACCAATTAGCTGGGTGTGGTGGTATGTACCTATAGTCTGAGCTACTTGGGAGACTAAGACAGGAGGATCGCTTGAGCCCAGGAGCTTGAGGCTGCAGTGAACTATGATCATGCTGCTGCACTGCAGCCTGGGTGACAGAAACCCTGTCTCTAAAAGCAAATAAATAAATAAGTAAATAAAATAACGTAATAGGGAAAAGAGCCATGTTAAACCCATAAATTTCTGAACCTATCTTTTCTGACTGTGGGAGTATCATATATTGGTCACCTGCTCAAAGCGTATGCATCACTTGGTGTTCCATGGTCAGGTATTGAGTTTCAACTGCAACTCAGGAGTAAACAAGAGCTAGTTCTCAAAGGGAAAATATTTATTAACAGAAAATGGTGTAACTTTGCCCTAAAACCCTAGAGGTTTATGCTGGGATTCTACTATCAGTATTTGCCAAAGGATCTATATAGTATCTCCATCTGTCACCAGATACTTCAATAGCATTCGCTGTGCTAGATGATATGACTCAGCTCACATGGCAGAAAAGAATGCTCTGCAGCCTGCACCGGCTGCAGAGTCTTCTCTTGCTTTGGGACCTACTCAAAACTGGTTTATAGGACAGAGCAATACAAATGTAATATACCTTGCTTGTAAAATCCAAAGAGGCCTAAATGTTTTACCTCTTTCTTAGCAGCTAAGGGCACAATGTGCAGCAACTTGCCTTTTATTGTAGAGGGGATATTCTGATATGCCCCATACCACTGGACTCTCAGGAACTTCACCAAAGTGATCAGACCTAAACTTGCCTGGAGTTTGTCTCTCATCTTCTGGCATGCTTATGTCTTATTAAGGTATCTAGGGATCTTTTTTTTTTTTTTTTTGAGACAGAGTCTCTCTTTGTTGCCCTGGGTAGAGTGCAGTGGCATCATAGTAGCTCACTGCAGCCTCAAAATCCTGTCCTTAAGTGATCCTGCTGCCCTAGCCTCCCAAGTATCTGGGACTACAAGTGGGTGCCATCACTCCTGGCTAATTTTTTCTATTTTTGGTTGAGACAGGGTCTCGCTCTTGCTTAGGCTAGTCTCGAACTCCCGAGCTCAAGCAATCCTTCTGCCTCAGCCTCCAAGAATGCTAGGATTACAGGCATGAACCACCGTGCCCAGCCAGCATCTAGGGTTCTTGATACTCTTTCTCACAAAATCAAATCAATATGATGTCATCCCTGTAATGGACCAGCATTATGTCTTGTGAGATGGTGAAAAGTCAAAGCCTCTGCAAATGAGATTGTGACAGAGAGTGGTAGACTTGGCATAGCCCTGAGGAAAGACATTGAAGGTATGCTGCTGCCCCTGCTAGGTGAAAGCAACATGCGAGGGATGATACTTGTCAAGTGATACTAAGAAAAAAATCATTTGCCACCTCCACCCTTGTAATAGCTGGAGCTGCATATTGATTTGCTTCAGTAAAGAAGCCACATCTAGAACAGCAGTTGCAACTGAGTCACCATATGATTAAGTTTATAATAATACATATGACTCAACTTGCTTAGTAGGCTAAACAGGCAAGTGATATAGGGAGGTGATAGGAATTACCATCCCCAAATTTTTCAAGTCTCTGATGTTGGCACTTTCTGCAATAACCCCAGGGATGTTGCATTGCTTTTGATTTGCTCTTTTGGAAGGAAAGGGCAATTACAAGGCTTCCATTTGAACTTTTCTTACTAAAATATCTCACTCTACATGTCAGGGAGCTAATAATGTATATTCTTCCAGTTGCCATATGACTATTCCAACTATGCATTCAGAAACTGGAGAAATAACCACAGTTAGTTACCTGGAATCACTGTAATGTATTGGAGCCCAAACTGGATTAACCATGTGATTTCCATAAGCTACCACTCTGACCAATGGAATCCAGTGGATTCTTGACCCCACAGGAATTGGCATACTCATGGCCAGTATATAGGAATTCCAAGAAAGGGAAATTTCCTTTTCTTTAGGGCCTATTCACTCTGGAAAGTGGCTCCTGATCCCCTTTGTGGAGAAAGAAAGGAGGAGGAAGAATTGTAGGATAAATTTTTAGCTGTGTCACAGGGTCCCTTGCTCATGAGGACCCATCCTTCCCTCCATTCAAGGACCTGTGGAATGGCTTACATCCATACACCAGATGAAAGGCGATTCTCCACAGTGGTGACTCAAGTAAGGTCTCTGCTTGCCAAAGCTAGAGTTTTTCTAATTGTACAAGTCAAAAATTACTTAAGTAAGGTGCCCATCTATTTAATTCTATGTAATTAATAGCCACCACCAAAGATCTATCCGAGGTAAAACATTCTGATTGCCACTCTGACCCTTTTGCCTGTTTTAGTAACTGCATTCACCCTGTCTCTGGTGCTTAAGCACTGGTACCTGGCCTCTGTTACTCTGTATTGAAATCAGGGAACCCATCTCAGTGGTGAAATCGCCCACCATCATCCCTGGGCTGCAGATGGCAGCCGTCAATCAGCCTTTTGAAAACTTGGCACTCCCTTCATCAAGGTATTTCGCAGTGTCTTGCTTAGAAGTATGTCCTATGGGACAACTTTTCCTGCTCCTTAAGCTTTTGAGTTCCTTCCTTGAAATTATACCAGGGAAGTTTTGGCATCTCAACATACTGAAAGCAAACAAGCATTTAAGTCCAGTTTTCAGTCAACCAACCTGCTACTTGAGCTGAAATATTGTATCTGAAAACTTTGATAAGTGCTCCTGTTGATCAATTCACCCATTCCATTGTTAAGCTCTGTTATTTTTTGCCAAGCCCTTATAGAACCCGTTCTCACACATATTCTCAGGTCTCTGACAATATAAATTTGCAAAATTTTGCATTATTGGAGGTGGGGGGTTATAATCTGTTCTCTCCCAGGTCAGACAAGAAACTGCTTCAGATGAATTCATCATGGGATTTTCAAACAAAGGAAGGAGGGATGTGGGGCAGGACCCTCTCTGGAATGAAGGTATTATAACCAGTCAAACAAGGTAGGTCAGATAATTTTCTTTCTTTTTTTGAGATAGAGTTTTGCTCTGTTGCCCAAGGTAGAGTGCAGTGATGTGATCATAGCTCACTACAGCCTTGAAAGCCTGGGCTCCAGTGATCCTCCTACCTCAGCCTTCCGAGTAGTTGGGACTACATGTGTGCGCCACTGTGTCCGGCTAATTTTTCTATTTTTTGTAGAGATGGATCTGGGTATTGCCCAGGCTGGTCTCAAACTCCTGGGTTCAAGTGATGCTCCTGCCTCAGCCTCCCAAAGTGCTGGGATTACAGGTGTGAGTCACCACACCCAGCCCAGATAATTTGTTTTATGGCCAGATTTTACATAAAATATTATTGGGTTTTATGGCTGGCTTTCGAAAAAAGGGGTTTTGGTTTTTATGACCCACCTTGGGGAATAAGGATTCTAGTTTCTATGGTTATCCTTTGGGTAGAATGGAACCGAGAGACAGGAGGGCAGGAGAAGATCAGAAAAGTACTTTTGCTTCTGAAGCCTTCATTTTGGGATATTGTTTTCTGAGCTCCAACACAAATCAAATTACAATGAGATACCACTACCCACCTACTAGAATAGTTATGAAGACTACTACCCCTACCCAGTGTTGGTCAAGATGTAGAGTAACTGAAACCTTCATACATTGTTGGTGGTAATGTAAAATTATACAGCCACACTGGAAAAGAGAATGGCAGTTTCTTATAATCACACAATCATACACTGCCATATGATCCAGCCATTCCACTCCTCAGTGTTTACGTAAAAGGAAAGGAAATATACTCATATGTCCATACAAAGCTTTGTACACAAGTGTTCATTTGTAATAGTTGGAAACTGGGAAAAATGTCACCTGTCCAACAGCAGGTGAATGGATAAACATATTGTGGTATATTTATACAATGGACTATTACTCAGCAATAAAAACAAATGAATATTAAAACGCACAGCAGCATGGATGAAGCTCAAAGTAATTATGCTGAGTGAAAGAAGCCAGACAAAATAAAGTACATGTGTGCTGGAAATAAAGTGATGAATAAG
Organism: Lepilemur ruficaudatus; assembly: GCA_963574885.1. NCBI lineage: Eukaryota > Metazoa > Chordata > Mammalia > Primates > Lepilemuridae > Lepilemur > Lepilemur ruficaudatus. The sequence continues at coordinate 20,686 of CAUYRT010033986.1, forward strand.
GCCGGGTGTGGTGGCTCATACCTAGCACTCTGGGATGCCAAGGCAGGCAGATCGTTTGAGCTCAGGAGTTCAAGACTAGCCTCAGCAAGAGTGAAACCCTGTCTCTACTAAAAATAATAGAAATAAATTAGCTGGACAACTAAAAAAAAATATATATATATATATATATATATATATATAAAAATTAGCCGGGCATGGTGGTGCATATCTGTAGTCCCAGCTACTCGGGAGGCTGAGGCAGGAAGATCACCTGAGCCCAGGAGTTTGAGGTTGCTGTGAGCTAACCTGACGCCACGACACTCCAGCCTGAGCAACAGAGTGAGACTCTATCTGAAAAATAAATAAATAAAAAAATAAAGTGATGAATAAGAAAGGCATTGTCACGGGGAGGGGGGTGAAGGGAAAGAAAAAAAAGGTATTGTCACTTCACCCAAGAAACTTATAGAGAGATCAAGACAAATAATTAGGTATAGCCTGATACAGTGGCTCACACCTGTAGTCCCAGCTACTTGGGAAACTGAGGCAGAAGGATTGCTTGAGCCCAGAAGTTTGAGGTTGCTGTGAGCTAGGCTGATGCCATGGTACTCTAGCCTCTGCGACAGAGCGAGACTCTGTCTTAAAAAAATAATAATAATAATAATAAAAGCAAAAAAAGAAGAAAAAAATAAGCCCTATCTTTATTAAGTCCTATGTGTTAGCTATATGCAATTTCTCTCTGACACATCACTCTTTCAAAATATTTGGCTATGATATGGAGGACAGGTTGAGACCAGTTAGTACAAGAAGACATGGAATTAGGGGTAGCTTTGTGAGATGGAAAAGACTTGAACTTGTTTAATTGCTGATAAAGAAGAGCTGGGGGAGGGCAAGAGAGAAAGAAAAAAAGTCAAAGGTACCAGAGAAGAGGAATGCCTAATGAACTGCACATCAGTTTTTTATTGCTGCCTAACAAATTACCATAAATTTAGTGGCTTATTACTCCACTTGTTTATTATCTCTTGATTTTTCTGTGGGCCAGGACTCCAAACACAGCTTAGCTGGATCTCTGCTCAGAGTCTCACAAAGCTGCAATCAAGGGGTTGGCCATGGCTGTGCTCTAATCTGAGGTTCAGGGTCCTCTTCCAAGCTCATGTTGTTGTTTGCAGAATTCATTTTCTGCAGGCACAGAATGTTACCAAACTGAGCCAAAACTCACCTGGAGCACAGAAAAAGCAAATCACTGACATTGGGATTTGCAGCAAGAGAAAGTGAGGTGTTTAGTGCATAGCACCAAGCAAGGAGAATGGGCAGCTAACGCTTAAGAGTTGAACTGCCTTAGGGCTTACAAGCAAGGGTTTTCAAAAGCAGGGGTACATTTCAGAAAAGCCGAAGTTACAGGCAAAATTGTAAATAAGTCAATACATGGAGGTTATACATTGGTTTGGCCCAAAAAAGGAGCTTACCTTATTTTATTTTATTTTTTTATTTTTATTTTGAGACAAGGTCTTGCTCTGCTGCCCCAGCTAGAGTGCAATGACATCATCATAGCTTGCTGCAATCTCAAACTCCTGGGTTCAAGCAGTACTCCTGCCTCAGCCTAAGTAGCTGGGACTACAGGTGTGCCCCACCATGTCTAGCTAATTTTTCTATTTTTTGTAGAAACAGGGTCTGGCTATATTTCTCAGGCTGGTCTCAAATTCCTAAACTTAAGCAATCTTCAAGGTGGGATATCTTGAAGTGGGGGCTTACAGGTCATAATCTGATTCAGAGATTCTTTGTTTTGCAATTGGCTAAGGAAGCAAGGCTTTGTCTAAAATTTGGGGTCATCAGAAAGGAATATTAAAGTTTGGCCTGTGGGTGTGACTGTCTCCAGAAATTTAGAAAAGCCATTAGAATCCAATCCTCAGTTCCCTCTTATCTGAGGTCAACATGGCAGCAGCAGGCATTTTCCATCTGGTGAGGGTCTGGGTTTCTGAAAAATAACTTAAGAACATATGTTAAGACGTTATTTTTTAGTTTCTATAGGGAACCAAAACACCTTGTAACTTTGACTTGCCTGGGAGGCTACTGTTTAAGTTATTACCATCTTCCTGCGTATTGTGTTGCTCATTTATTTCTCAAGGTTAGCTATGTTCCTAGAATTTCCCTTGAAAGGACTCAAGATTTTTTCTTTATTTCCATGTTTGGGGTTGGGGAGACTGGTAGGCCTCTAAAAGAGGTCTCTGCTCTATCTCAAGACCTCATGGGAGCTTGCTTCTTCAAGGCCAGGAAACAAAAGAGTCTCTAACTTCTTCCGTCTTCGATATCTGGGCTCTTTTTTTTCAACCTCAAACTCCTGGGTTTAAGCAACCCTCCCACCTCAGCCTCCCAAGTAGCCGGAACTACAGGCATGTACCACCACGCCTGGCTAATTTTTTCTATTTTTAGTAGAGAAGGGGTCTGTCTGGCTCTTGCTCAGGCTGGTCTCAAACTCCTGACCTCAAGCGATCCTCCCTCTTTGGCCTCCCAGAGTGCTAGGATTACAGGCCTGAGCCAATGGTCTGGTCTTGACTCTCTTTTAAAGGACTCACCTGCTTAAATAAAGTCTAACCAGGATAATCTCCCTTTTGATTTACTCAAAGTCAACTGATTAGGGACCTTAATTACATCTCCAAAATCCCTTTATCTTTGCCATATAATGTAATATCATCATAGGAGCAATATTATGTCATGTTCACACACATCCCACCCACACTTAATGGGAAGGGATCATACAAAGTTGTGTACATCAGGGGCATGAAACTTGCAGAGGGTGGGGAGCATCTGGGAATTCGACCTACCACAGGCTGTGATCTTTGAAGAGGCAGGAAAGGACATTGCCTTCACCTGCGTTTTGGGTCTCATTCCCTCCTACCTCCTCAAGGACCATATCCTATCAGTCACACAAGTGTGTATATAGGTAAATTTGGAGGTATACAACCAGGAGCATACTATTCTCTTTCCCACTTTTTCTTTCAACTTATTTGAGTTGCCTTGCTTAAGAACTGATTTTAGCACACCCTTGAAGTGTTTCACATGACCATTCCACACTTGTCTATTGTGGGCGCATTTACTTGTAAACAAGCTATTTGAGAATTAACAGGACAAGGTGTTTTCACAGTTGTTGAAGTGGCCAAAAATATTCCTCTTCCCATCTACATATGACCAGAAAGCTGCATGTTTGCATGAAGAGGAAAGACGGAGGGGAATTATGTTGAAGTTCTATTGAGATAATTTTTATTTCAATCATTACAGTTAGAACCTATGTGATATTTATTTCCTTCCTTCCTTTCTTTTCTCTCCCTTTCTTTTCTTTCTTTCTTTTTTTTTTGAAACAGAGTCTCACTCTGTTGCCCAGGCTAGAGTGCTGTGGCATCAGCCTAGCTCACAGCAACCTCAAACTCCTGGGCTCAAGCGATCCTCCTGCCTCAGCCTCCCAAGTAGCTGGGACTACAGGCATGTGCCACCATGCCCAGCTAATTTTTTCTATATATTTTTAGTTGGCCAATTAACTTCTTTCTATTTTTAGTACAGACGGGGTCTTGCTCTTGCTCAGACTGGTTTCAAACTCCTGACCTTGAGCGATCCTCCCGCCTCAGCCTCCCAGGGTGCTAGGATTAAGGATTGACTTTAAATGGAACTTTCGTAGACGGGGAATGGATTTCATAATATTCAGTATGCTAATCACTCTGTTCTTTAATGCTAAAGTTAGAATCTGTGTTTTTCATTTTAATTTGAAATTTCTTTCATTTGCTTTCTTTGGTTTTTCTTTGAGACAGGGTCTTGCTCTGTTACCTAGGCTGCAGTACAATGGCATGATCATAGCTCACTGCAAGCTCAAATTCTTGGTCTCAAATGATCCTCCTGTACTCCTACCTCAACCTCCCCTAGCTAAGACTTCAGGCGTGCACAACCATGATCAGCTAAATTTTTAAATTTCTTTTGTAGAGAGAGGGTCTCACTATGTTGCCCAGGCTGTTTGAACTCCTGGGCTCAAGCAATCTTACCACCTTGGCTTCCCAAAGTGCTGTAATTAAAGGCTGAGCCACTGAGCTATATGTTATATTTTTAAAACAAAACCCAAAAATGTCATAGATGTCATTTTGTAACCTGTTTTTTTTTAAACTTAATACATTGTTAAATCATTCTCCATTTCTTTAAATTAAAGTAGGCATGTACACTTTCGAGATTCTAGTCAAACTGATCTCCAGAAACACAGCACCAATTTATTTTATTTTATTTTCTGAGACAGAGTCTCTGTCAGGCTGGGTAGAGTGCAATGGCATCAACATAGCCCACTGCAATCTCAAACTCCTGAGCTCAAGGAATCTGACTGCCTCAGCCTCCCAAGTAGTTGGGACTAAAGGTGTGAGCCATGATGCTCGGCTAATTTTCCTATTTTTAGTAGAGACGGGGTCTCGTTCTTGCTCTGGCTGGTCTCCAGCTCCTGACCTCAAGCGATCCTCCTGCCTTGGCCTCCCAGAGTGCTAGGATTCTAGGCATGCACCACCACCACACCCGCCTCCAATTTTTCTCAGAATGCCAAGACAGCGCTAATATAACTCAGGTTTCCCATATTTACTGATGTTGTTCTTTTGCCTTTCCAAATTCAAATGGCAAAAAATATTATCCTGGCTGGGTGTGGTGGCTCACGCCTGTAATCCTAGCACTCTGGGAGGCTGAGGCGGGAGGATCTCTCAAGGTCAGGAGTTTGAAGCCAGCCTGAGCAAGAGCAAAACCCTGTCTCTACTAAAAATAGAAGGAAATTAGCTGGACAACTAAAAATATATAGAAAAAATTAGCTGGGCATGGTGGCACATGCCTGTAGTCCCAGCTACTCAGGAGGCTGAGGCAGGAGGATCGTGTGAGCCCAGGAGTTTGAGGTTGCTGTGTGAGCTAGGCTGACTCCACAGCACTCTAGCCCGGACAACAGAGTGAGACTTTGTCTCAAAAAAGAAAAATTAGAATTACTATATGAAAAAATTGCTGAAACGAAATGTTTGAGAAGATGTGGAGCAATTGAACTCTTATAATTGCAGGTGGCAATGTAAAATGGCACATCAATTTTAGAAAATTGTGTGGCAGATTCTTTAAAAAATTAAACATCTACTCTGTGACTCAGCAATTCCATTTCTAGGTACTTAGCCAAGAGAAATGAAAATGTATGGTATACCAAAGGGGGAAAAAAAAACATATATAAGAATGTTCATAACATCTTTATTTGTAATAGCCCCAAATTGGAAACAATCCAAATGTCCATCAACAAGAGAATGAATAAACAAAGTGTGGTATACTCTTACAATGGAATACTTCTCAGTAATAAAAAGGATCAAATGACTGATACATGCAACATTAATGAATATAAAAAATATTGTGCTGACTACCAAGACAATTCAATGGGGAAAGAATAGTCTTTTCAACAAATTATATTAGGACAACTAGATACCCATAAGCAAAAGAAAGAAGTTGGACCCCTACATCACAGCATATACAAAATTAACTTAGAATGGCTCTAAGATCTTAAAATAATAAACTATAAACCTCCTAGGAAAAAACATAGATGTAAATGTTTATGACTTTGCATTAGGCCAGTTTTTAAAATATGACACCAAAAGCACAAGCAACCAGACAAAAAGATAAACTGGACATAATCAAAATTAAAAACCTCAAAAGATACCACCAAGAAAGTGAAAGGATAACCCACAGAATTGGAGAAAATATTTGTCAATCAGATATGTGATAAGAGACTTGCATGCATAAAGTACTATTACAGTTCAATAATAAAGACACAGCTAGCTCAATTTAAAATGAATAGAAGAGATAGGTGTGATGGCTCAACCAATAATCTTGTGTCGGGAGGTTGAAGGAAGACGATTAGCTTAGGCTAGGAGTTCAAGGCCACAGTCAGCAATGATTGCACTGCACTCCAGCCTAGGTGACAGAGACCTGGTCTCAAAAAAAAAAAAAAAAAAAAGACAATTCTCCAAAGAAGACATACAAATGGGCCAATGGGCACATGAAAAGATGATAAATATCATTAGCCATCCAAGATATCACTTTACCCACCCACTAAGAGGGCTCAAATTTTTACGATGGACATTAACAAGTGTCAGCCAGGATGCAGGGAAATTGGACTGCTCATACATTGCAAGTGGAATGTAAAATGATGCACCTGCTTTGCCAAAGTCTGGCCGTTCCTCTAAAAGTTAAGCACAGACTTAACATACGACCCAGCAATTCCACACCTTGTTAGGTACCCAAGAGAATTGAAAACATGTCCACACAAAAACTTGTATATAAATGACCATAACAGAATTTTTCATAGTAGCCAAAAAGTGGAAAAAAACAAAACAAGTGGCCATCAACTGGTCAATAGAGAAATAAAATGAGCTATATACATACAAGGGAACATTATTCAGAAAAAAATGAAGTACTGATACACGCTACAACGTTGTTGAACCTTGTAAACGTTATGCCAGATGGAAACAGCTAGTCACAAATTATCGTGTATTGTACGATTCCACTTATATGAAATGTCTGGAACAGGCAAATCCACACAGACAGAAAGTAGACTAGGGGTTGCCAATGGCTGGGATGGATGGAGACATTGGGGAGTGACAGCTAAGGAGAACACGGTTATTTTTTTGGGTAATGAAAACATTCTAAAACTGATCGTAGTGATGGATGCACATTTGTGAATGTACTGAAAGCCACCAAATCGTCCATTTTAAATGGGTGAATTATATGGTACATAAATTATATCTCAATAAAACTTTTAAAATAAACATTTATTTCTCACAGTACTGCAAGCTGTGGAGAATGAAGCTAGGGTGTGTTCTGGAGGCATTTTTTTGGACACTGCAACCTTAAATTTCCAGGCTCAAGCGATCTTCCTGCCTCAGACTCCCTAGTAGCTGGGACTACAGGTGCAGTGCCACCATGCCCAGCTAATTTTTCTATTTTTTGTAAAGACCGGATCTGGCTCTTGCTCAAGCTGGTCTTGAACTCCTATCCTCAAGTGATCCTCCTGCCTCAGCTTCCCAGAGTGCTATAATTACAGGCGTGAGCCACCGCCCAGGCCATGCTGTTAAAAAAAAAAACAAACAAAGATGTTCAAATCAATCTATCTTTCTGCATATTTATTTAGTCCCGAGTGAAAAAAGCCAGACATTAAAAAAAGAAGTATATTCTATATAATTCCAAAAAGTATAGAAAAGACAAAAGTAACCTGTGGTGATAGTGATCAGATCAGCAGTTGCTTGGAGTGGGAGGAGTAGTCTAACTAGGAATAGGCACAAAGGAATTTCCTTCTAAGAAATGTTGAAATCTTGCTATATATTCATCAAAACTGGTAGAATAATATACTTAGGAGCTGAATATTTCACAGTATGTAAAATATACTTCAAATACAGCACAGCATGGTAAATATAGCTAATAATAGTGTATCGTATATTTCAAAATCACTGAAAGTAAATTTCGAATGTTCTCACCACAAAAAATAAGTATTTGAGGCAATGAATGTTAATTAGCTAGATTTAATTATTCTATATCAAGAATCATAATGTCACATTGTACTCTGTAAACATATACCACTATTATTTGTCAATTTACAATAGAAGTAAAATTTAAAAATAATGCTGCCTTTAAAAAAGAATGAGTTGATACATGTGTACATATACTACATATGTAACTATAGATATACTTGTATGTATACAGATCATATTTGAAGAAGACCCACAAAACTATCAAGAGTATGTACCTCTGAGATATGAGGCTAAGACTGAAAGAAGGGAGGATTGATGAGTATATAGGAAAACTTTTACTTTTTGTTTGTACATGTTTGTTGTAATTTCTTTCAAGAGTGTTGTGTTTTCATAATTTAAAACTATTTTTAAATGAGTTAATTGGATTTCCTTCTAAATCATACTGATTAATTTGCATTTTCCTCCTTAACTAAACTTTGACTCATTGCCTTTGGATCAGCAATTCTATATAGGACACGATCCTACAATAGCAATAAAATTGTTATTATTATGAGCTGTAAATTTCACTCAGTGGTAATTTTTGTGGCGATTCTTGTATAGAGCATGAAGGACATTTTATGCTATTTGTTTCCTATCTAGTTCATAAACAAATTTTTTTTTCTTTTGTTACAACTACTAGGTCCCAGATTGGAGGAGTAGGTTGTCACTGATTAATTGGTTCTCTTCTATCCTACTTTATCTCCATTGAGCTTTAGTTTGCCTTCTTTCTTTTGTATTAAGTTCCTGGTAAGATAGGTCATGTGGAAGATAACAGCATGAAGGGCAAGATAAAGAAAGAATAAAGTCCATCTCACATTCCCTAGGAATTCCAAGCCCAGTTAGCCACATCCTCGAACACATCCCAACATCCCAGTTACTATCCCACATTTTACCATACAGTAACCGAGTCCAACTTTCTCAACCAGAATTAAGCATTTTATTACACTTTGCAATATGACATTAATCTAGTTTACCTGAGGGCATAAACCAGAATTCATGGGAGGACTACAATACAGCCATAGGCATTTTTTCATTATTACTTGAAGGTTTTATTCATTTACTCTTTAAAAATTAAGATATGCCCCAAAGAAATTCAAAATGCCTTAAAGAAAACACAGTATGAGACAGAATGTTTAGGTTACAACAGAGTCCATCATAATAGTTCATTCAGATAAGGATCCTTAATGGATGCTAAAAACCAATGAGAATAACAGAATACTTGCATAGTGGTAAAGTATCTTCTCAAAAGATGACTTAATTACAAAATGAAAAAGAGTAATTCAGTACTAGAGAAACCTGGCAGATACCACCTTAACCATTTGGTAGTTAACCACTCAATGTTACGGTCATAATTATGGGACAAATTGACATTATGTGCCCCCACATATGATACAGTGAAAAGATCATAAACTCGCTTCAATGGTATTCTTGTGAAAAATATATAACTTTAATTGAATCATGAGCAAATGTCAAATAAACTCAAATTGAGGTACGTTCTACAAAAATAACTGACCTGTACTCTTTGAACACATCAGATTGAGAAGACAGAAGAGACACAGCAACTGAATGCAATGCCTGAGGAGACTGTCTTTTGAAGTACAGGACATTAGGACAGGCCAGGCACCTGTAATCCCAGCATTCTGGGAGACTGAGGCAGGAGGATCCCTTGAGGTCAGGAGTTTGAGACCAGCCTGAGCAAAAGCAAGACCCCTTCTCTACTAAAAATAGAAAAATTAGCTGGGTCTGGTGGTGCCCACCTGTAGTCCCAACTACTCAGGAGGCTGAGGTAGGAGGATCGCTTGAACCCAGGAGTTGTTGAGGCTGCAGTGAGCTGTGATGACCCCACTGCACTCTGGCTAGGGGAACAAACCAAGGCTCTGTATAAAAAAAAAAAAAAAAAAAAAAAAAAGACATTAGGACAATGGTGAAATCTGAACGAGGTTCTGATTGGTAGATTAGATAATAAGAGCATTGTGTCAATGTTAATCTCCTTAGTTTGATCATTGTACTGTTAAGTTATGTAAGATGTCCTTTTTTGTAAGACATACTCACTGCAGTATTTAGGGTTAAGGGGACATAATTTCTGAAATTTACTCTCAAAGAAAAAAAATCTACATATGTGGAGTGAGGGAGAGGAAAAGATAAAGCAAACTAGATAAAATGTTAACATGTGGGAAACCAAGTGAAGGTATATGCGAATACTTTATACTATCATTACAGCTTTCTTTTTATTTAAAATTACGTAAACAATTTTTTTTAATTTCATGAAATGCACAAGAAAGAAGTGGGAAGGCAGTATGCGTTCTTATTTCAGAGTTGAGCAAATTACATTTCCTGGGCAATATATTTGACTGAGTTTTCTACCTGAAAAGTCAAAATACAAAAATATGTTATTTAGATTGTCTTTTCTTTCTGACAGTGAACACCACATAAATTAACTTCAGAAGTTTCCCCTAGAAATTACACTGAGCAGAAATTACTTTATTAAGCCTTATGTTATAATGGTATCACTTGTCATAATGCATAGTGTCTTAGGAATATGGCCCAGTTAAGTGAGCATTCTCATCATCCTAACTTGTTTAGTGAAGTGATCAAATATCAGAGGCTTTAAATAAGCCTTGCACAGCTGGATTAAATTTCTGATGAAATGTTATAACCTGCAATGCAACTTTTTTACACTGTCCGTTAAGTGAGGACATAAACTAGATTTCATGGGTGGAGTGCCAAAATTAACATTTTGAAGTAGATTCTACTTATCTTAATCTGCAAATATCTCAGATTTCTCAAATTTTAAGACTTTTCTAAGGTCCACCAAAGCCCTTACTGCAAGCCAATAATGTTTTTGTGTATGCTTTCCTATTGTGCTGTAAATACCACTACTTCATTTTTTCCATTTTTCTTCAATGAGCCACTTATTAGGGATCCCTTTATCTTCCATTCCCTGATACACCAGGTGTGGATGCAGCTGATCACTTTAATCTCTGAGGATACCCAACTACATTATTTTTTTCCAATCTGCTAATCTCTTCTAATTAGGAATTTAAAATCCTGGAAGTGTTGGACAGTTTCCAACAAAAGCCCCAACAGCTAAGCATAGATTGGACGATCTACATAAAACCTGAAATTTACTGTCAGTTACCCAGATAGCTTGACCTTCAAATCAAAAGATTTTGTAAAAATGTTAACAAAAGACAAGTAGCCTATAAAATCATTTGTCAAGAAAGACACAGACACACACACACATACACAAAACGGAGGGAAAATCAGATTCAAGGAAGCCATGGAAACAATGACAGCCAAATGCAAGACTTGATCTAGGAATCTAGGATTGGATGCTAGATCAGGAGGAAAAGGGTAAAAAGAATTTGCTGGGGGAAGGAATTGAAAAGATTTCAAAATGCACAGGATATTACATGATATTAAATTGCATCAATATTAAACTTCTTCAGTCTAATAATTATACTGGGGTTACGTAGAAGATTATTCTTGTTCCAGGCAAGGTGGCTCATGCCTACAATCCTAGCACTTTGATAAGCTGAGGTGGAGACTCTGAGGTCGGCCTGGGCAACGTAGGGAGGCTCTGTTTCTACAAAAAAATTTTTAAAAATTAGCCTGGTGTGGTGATACTGGCCTATAGCTCCAGATATTTCTGAAGTGGGAGGATTGCTTGAGCCCTGGTGTTCAAGGCTGCAGTGAGCTATGACTGCACCACTGCACTCCAGTCTGGGTGACAGAGTGAGTCTCTCTCTGAAAAAAAACAAGAAAAGAATATTCTTGTTCTTAGGAGAGACATGGTGAAGTATTTCCAGGTAAAATATCAAACAGTTCAAGAGAAAAATAGTAATATTTCATGTATTCTACATATTATTCTTTCAACTTTTCTGTAGCTTTGGGATTTTTCTTTAAGCAAAACGTTAGAGAAAAAATTAAGCACATTAAAATAAACATATATTAAATATGTATTGTGATTTCCATTGAAATTCATTATAGAGATTATCAAGGCTGGCCCAATTTTAAGAAAGTAAGGCCTGGCAAAGTTGCTCATGCCTGTAATCCTAGCACTCTGGGAGGCCAACGTAGGAGGATCACTTGAGGTTAGGAGTTTGAGACCTGCTTGAGCAAGAGTGAAACCTGTCTCTACTAAAAATAGAAAAAATGAGACCACTTGAGCCCAGGAGTTTGAGGTTGCAGTGAGCTACAATGATGCCACTGCACTCTAGCTGGGGAGCAGAGGGAGACTCTTTCTCAAGACCAACGACTACACAAAAAACCAAAAACAATTTTTGAGAATGTAGTTTCTCCTATATATCCAGTTAGCTCACAGTTCAGAGCTAACTGACTAAAGTTAAACCATGATATGCATTAATTCAATAATTCATTAAACTGACAAATTTATTGAGTTGTAGGCATACGATACTCTGTTAGACACTATGGAGAACACAAAGGTGAATACTGCTCTACCCTTAAAGGGCTTATAAACTAGTACAAAGAATAAGAAAGGCAGCTCAGGCCGGGCCCAGTGGCTCACGCCTGTAATCCTAGCACTCTGGGAGGCCGAGGCGGGCGGATTGCTCAAGGTCAGGAGTTCGAAACCAGCCTGAGCAAGAGCGAGACCTCATCTCTACTATAAATAGAAAGAAATTAATTGGCCAACTTAAGATATATATAGAAAAAATTAGCCAGGGATGGTGGCGCATGCCTGTAGTCCCAGCTACTTGGGAGGCTGAGGCAGAAGGATCACTTGAGCCCAGGAGTTTGAGGTTGCTGTGAGCTAGGCTAACGCCACGGCACTCTAGCCCGGG
>CAUYRT010033987.1:0-32302 GCA_963574885.1 Lepilemur ruficaudatus
TTAATTTCTTTCTTTCTATTTATAGTAGAGACGGGGTCTCACTCTTGCTCAGGCTGGTTTCGAACTCCTGACCTTGAGCGATCCGCCCGCCTCGGCCTCCCAGAGTGCTAGGATTACAGGCATGAGCCACCGCGCCCGGCCAACAATCTTCTATCTTTTGTATCAGGACAGAATTGGAAACACTGGTTATTTTACCAAGGCTTTGACTGAAATGGCATATTTTCAGGTATGCCCAGACTACTTTGAGGAATTAAGGTTGACTTTAAGGGCCAATAAAAAGCCCTCTGGAGAAACTATCTTGGGGCCTCATCTATAACATTTCCTGATATATACTAAGTAAATAGGTCACTTTCTGACAAGTCCAGAAATTCCAAGTTACTTTGGGACCTCAAGAAAGAGGAATTTACCCAATTCATACAAGTATCCACAGGCATAGTTAATCCCTTGGCTTGGCTCAAGAGGCTTTTAAGTTCAACCTGAGATTCCTTATAAAAAAAAAAAGTTCCAGCAAACCCAATTTTTAAAAAAGGGAAAGCCTATATGGCCAACTATAACTATTCTTGTTGCACTTCATGCACATAATCTAGCAAAGTATAAGAAGACTAAAATTTATGTGCCAAATTGGTCCCACTATGATTTGTCTTTGGTACAAATAGGAAACTAGAGAGAGTAAATTCTGTATCAAAAGAAAATTCTAGCTTTGTCCATCATTTTTGAGTTCTTATATGATCACAGTATATCACACTTAAGAAAATTAATAATGGCCTAGTATCATATAATATCTAGTCCATGTTTGAATTACCATAATTGTTCCCTGTATTAGTTATCCATTGGAGTACAATGAATGACCAAAAACTTAGTGCCTTTAATACAAAACCCATTTACTTAGCTTGAAATTCTTTGAAGCAGCAATATAGGCTGAGCATGCCGGGGCAGTTGTTTGTGGTTTCTGCTAGTTTCCGTCATGCCTTCTGTAGCTACAGCAAGCTGCAGGTCACCTGGGCCATTCTGTTTCTAGAGGTTGCCTGACTATCAGCTGAGGTGTCAGGTGAAAGTGGGCCATGAGTCTCTCCTCACCTCGCAGGCTTGTCTGAGAGTCCCCATGTCCTGACTGTTTAGCCTGTGGGCCAGCCTTCTTGATGGTCACGGTTCTCTCCAGGCCACCATCACTGTTTTTCCATTAGCTTCATTTTTTCTTCATTGCCTCAATCATCCACATGGTAACCCCTTGAATCTGGAAAACAGACCTGACTTGCTGGGTACAGCATCTTCAGGTGATCTATACTTCTAGATGGTTTTCCTTCATTTCCATTTGTACTTTTTGGCAAGTGTGCCTAGCTTTAAGTAGTGCAATCATAAAAGAGTAAGTGTTGATAATAACAGAAGCCATCCCCACATATCCATAAATGTGTAGACAAAGCCCCGACGTGCAGGCTATCAAAGACACCTGCTTCCCCTTAATTCATGGAGCTCAGACTGACTATGAGGACACTGAAATCACCCCCATTAGGCCTTCATTCTTATCTGCCCAGCTTGGTCACCTGACCTTCCTCTCCCTTCACCCCTGCTGCACCCTTCCCTACTCCGGAGACGGTTTCAGTGGCTGGCAGCCTCTACTATGCTAGGAGCAAAGAGGAGAGCAGAGGAATTTTTGGTGGATTCAAATAAAGGCTATTAGTCAATACTTGAATTTTTCTATTCTGTTCTTATGTCCATGACTTGCCATATGACATGGGGTGGGTCCTGGGCTCTGAGTCAAAGACCCTTTGCCTCCCCTACTTCCTTTTCACAGGCCCTCAAGCAGATCAGCCAACCTCCTTGACCCTTTAGAGGTCATTTCCTCATATGTGAAGTGAGGATAAACACAGAATTGTTTGGAGGATTTAAGGAGAATAATTGAGAATGCCGTTTGTAAATGAAAACACTGTGTAAGCCTCATGAATCATTATTAAGGCAAGCAGTTAGGAAAAAACAACAAGACCTGGAGAAGCACTATGTCCTCTCTGAAGCCATGGACAAAATGAGTGAGCCACCCCATGAATTAAACAGGGAAAGTCCATCTTTGTTCGTGAGTGTAAGCACGGGTTTTGAGAGATTTCTCCAGACAAAGATTAGGATAGAGAGAAGAAGTTTATGTACTTTTTTTCTGGACAGAAAAAGGGCCATCGTGGAGATGGAAAAGGGAAGAATGTGCTGGCTTTGAAAACCAGCTATTCAGGCTTTTTAAAAGGGGAGACGGGTTGTAAATTAGCAAGGTACAACTGAGAAACTGCTGCATCCACTCCTTTCTTTCTTCTTGGTGGCAGGCTGATAACAGAAGCGGTAGCAGGATGTCAAAGAGTTGGCTCCCCTACCTTTCCCTGAAGATGGAATTATCACTGGGGACGTGACTCTGCCCTTGAGATATGGCTGAGGCCTGAAGCCCACACCCTGCTGTCTGCTCTGATCCACTCAGGAACTCCTTGAAGCTGTAAAAGATTTTTAAAAAGCAGTTTTAAAAGAGAAAGATTTACATCTCCTTTCCATCTGTTCAGCTCTTTTCCGATGTTTTGAGAAACAGAACACCCCACAGGGTGCCTGTTAGTGAGAGAGCTCATAGGGTTAATCTTTAGCTGTCATTGGGGAAATTGTGGGATTAGACATTTTCCTGTTATTCTTACAAGGCCACCCTTTCAGTGAGAACTACCCAAACAAGACCCTTGCCTGGCTTGTAATCTGGGTGGGAGCAAGCATCACCTCTGGTTATGGTTAAAAAGCCTAGACTTTCCTGCAAATGTGTTCATTTTATTCAACCTAAAAATAATAATTTGTTTTTGTTTACTAGAGCTTATTGTATGTCAGACACCCTTCTAAAGATGTTAATTAACTCATATATGTCATATGGAAAGTATAATGGAGGAACTGTTTTATCCTTATCTTACAGGGAAGGAAATTGAGGCACACAAGCATTAGGCACTTCACCCAAAGTCACAGATGGAATGTGGTAGAGCTGGGAAAAGGAGAAATATGTATTTATTATTCTATTAACAGCAAAGTGATCCTAACAAAAAAATAAATTTTAAAATCTAAAAAACAAACACCTAAGTACAAAAAGATTGCTTTTATCAATGAAACTTTTACAATGATAAAAGACCCAGTTTATTTATGAAAGCAAGGCCCTATAGGAGCACTTTCCTTCATAATGCTTGTGATAAAAAGCAGCAGTCAAAATGCGTACCTGCAAAAATAATTCCATGTATCATTAAATCTGAAATTTAAAAAGAAACCATCTATAGTTCAGCAGTCTAACCATGTATTCTTCTCTGGAGAGTCATATTAAGCATTGAATTACGCATCTTTCATTCCCAGTGCTACTTGGTAGGGTGTTGTATTCTAAAGATACTTCAAAGCAGCTAAAATTAGCAAATTAGTATAAAGCCAGGTCCTAAAGGGCTATTTGGAGCTCAAGGTTTATTACTTTTATTCATTCAACAGTAAACATTTAATAAGTACCTGCTATCTGCCAGGGGTATCTCTAGTTCTTTGAGAATAAATATAATTAAAACTTGTCTCTGTCCTCAGGGAATGCAGTATGTATTAAAGTTGCCAAGTTGCTGAGCTACATTGCACTGCTCAAGAGTAAAGGTCTAGTGAGGTGGGAGGTCAGAATTGCAGGGGTAAGGGGTGCCCTGGTGGGTTAGCAGAGCAGGGGCTGCTTCAGCTGAGTCTTAAAGTATAACTATTTTGTAGATGGAGAAATTGAGGCTTGGGGGCTTTGGTCATTTGCCAAGTGGACATAAATCACAGGTTCAAGACCCAGAATTGGAAGCCAGGTCTTCATACCCCTGATCCAGTGCTCTTTCCTCCTTACCAATGGAGGAGGCATCTTTTAATATAATGCACTACCAAATTACTCTCACGTGGGGGACAGTTCCAAAGTGCTCCAATTTGTTCATTTAATATCACCTTTGCAAATGCTTGGACTCTGACAATTGTGGATAAATTGGTCATTGATTACAGTGGTTTCAGGGTAACTCTCAGAGCGCTGATTCTCAAAGTGTAGTTCCTGTGCTAGCAGCATCAGCCTTGCCTAGGAACTTGCTAGAATGCAGATTCCCAGGCCCCACCCAGGAGCACTGAATTAGGAACACGTGGCATGGATCCCACAACTGTGCTCTCCAGGTGATTCTGATGGAGGTAAAGTTTGAGAACCACTGTCTTAAAGAAGTTTAGAAAAGCTCACTTTCACATTTGTTTGCTTGTTGACCAGTTTTCCAAATGTAGCTATAATTCATGCATTTGTTTGATTGCCGAGGGGCACTAGGCTCTTGTTACTTCATGTGTGGTTGGTGGACCAAAAACACCACATGACCTGGGAGCTTCTTGGAAATGCAGGATCTATCCAGGTGCAATGGCAGACACCTGTAGTCCTGGTTACATGGGAGGCTAAGGCAGGAGGATCACTTGAGCCTGGGAGTTCAAGGCTGCAGTGAGCTATGATTATAACAGAGTAGTTACCCCTCCTCTCATAGATATGGAAATGTAAATTGAGAGTGGGGAATATGTAACAGAGGGAATGGCCTGAAAAAATGGCAAAAATGTTTTCTGTCTCTTTAAAACTTCCCCCACTCTTTTTGGGAATTAAAACCTGCATTCCTGCCTCAGGCCAGTGATTGGGACGGGGAGGAGAATGTCCTTTGTTCTTTGTGCTAGAGGAGATGGCTCAACAGAACTGTCCTGGTCTGGTGGAGGTCCTGGGCGGATGTCATTGTATTATCTTTGGTGGAGATGCAACAGTCAGAATCATTAACTGTAGTTGATTGACAATAGCCTAGAACTGAAAACCGTCCCTTTAAAAGCTCTGTATTTCTGCTTATTATTAGGAAGTTGGCATTTTTAGACAAGAGTCTCCATCCTCCTCATTTGCTGGCAAATTAATAAACTCCTCTTTTCTTGTCCTCAAACCACTTGTCCTCATTTTTCTGATGCAGCCTTGAGGACAAGTGCCTCCAAGAACCAGTGCTGAGCTTTCGGTAACATTGCACTCTAGCCTGGGTGACAGAGCAAGATTCTGTTTCTAAAAAGAAAAATTAAAGAAAAAAGAAATGAAGAATCTCAGGCTTGCCCCCAGACCTCCTGGATCAAAATCCACACTTTAATAACAAATACCCAGGTGATTTATATGCACATTAAATCTAGAGAAGCACTGGGCTAGATCACATCCAATTTCAGAGTCCAGGTTGTATAATTCTGTGAGTTTTAATGTGGTCACAGATCAAAGTGTATTATTAAAAAACATATAACCGTCTGGCAGCAGCTGTTTCATCATTATGTGAATACATAAAGAAATCCCTTAGCATTTCAGCACAATTTTTTTAATAAAAAATATATTTAGTTTGGTGCCTGCTGTGTGCCAGGTATTGTTCTAAAACCCCAGGAATACAAATGTGAATAAGATGCGGGTATTCTGCTAAGCAGAACAGATTAAAAAACAAAACAAAACAGTAATACTCTAATAGAAACACTGACAAGACACAGGTGGCTCAGAGGAGAAAGTATTGCTCTTGAGTGCAGTTGGAGGGACAATCACAGAAGGCTGCCTAGGGAAGTGACCTCTGAGTTATGATTTAAAAAATGCACAGGACTTCATTAGTTAAACAAAGCAGAGGAATGACATTCTAGACAGAGGAACTCTTTTGATCAAAGGTACAGAGACATGAAACAACCTGGAGTGTTCAAGGAAACTGGAGAAGAGTTTTAAGCAGGGGGAATTTGCATTTCAGAAAGATCACTTGGATGCAGTGGAGTCCCTTGCAAAGTACAGATGAATCCTTGCTGCTAACAGAAGGAGCAACTGTCCTGTCTCTGGAGATGGGAGCTTTTGGCCTGGAAAAGGGGAAGAAGGAAGAGAGGAGGGCATTGTTTTTGTTCTTGTTTTTCTGAAAACTTACGTTTCTACAAAAACCTGTATGTCGATGGGTTTTTAAAAAATAACTTTATTCACATGCCATACAACTCACCCAATTAAAGTATACAATTTAATGGTTCTTTGTATATTCATAGAGTTGTATAGCCACCACTGCAATCAATTTTGGAATATTTCGTTACTCCAGAAAGAAACCCCAAACTCCTTAGCTGTCACTCATCACTTCCCGCATCATCTCCAGCCCTAGGCAATCACTGATTCACTTCCTGTCTTTATATATTTTTTCCATTCTGACATTTAATATAAGTGGAATCATACAGAATATGACCTTTTGTGTCTGGCTGCTTCCACTTAACATGTTTTCTAGGTTCCTCCACGTTATAGCATGCATCAGAACTTCATTTTGTTCTGTGGCTGAATAATAATATTCCATATCGTATGGCTAGACCATATTTGTTTATCCATTCAATAGTTCACGGTGAAGGAAATAAAAATATTTTACCCCAAAATATATTTCCTTGACATATTTTAAAGTGGTCCTGCCAGGACCTGTGTTTTGTGGGGGAGGTTTGCCTCTGTAGATCTGTGGAGAATCTGCACTGATGCAGCCAGACCTTTGTTTGTCCTAATCTAGGAAAGATGAGAGTCTGACATCTTTAAAGGTCTGAAAAGAGATATTTTCCATCTATTCTTTCTGAGGGCAGCTATCTGTGAGGTTTCTTCTACATAATGAGACTGGCTTTGCTACCAAGCCTCTTTCTTTCTTCCTCCCATAACCTGTTTTGCTACTAAAAACTTGATTTGCCACCTTACCCTGTTTCGGGGTATGCTCTGAGCACCCATTCTTCTTGTAACCTCAAGATGGGGGGTGAGTCTTTATTCTGCAGGCTCCCGTGTATACACAGTAAATACATTTATATGTCTTTTCTGCTGTTAATAAATCTGCCTCATGTCAGTGATTTTCAGTGAACTTCCAGGAGACTAAGGGCCTTGGCCCCCATAATGTGGATTGCTTCCATTTTTTCTGGCTACTCTGAATAATGCTGCTATGAACATTTGTGTACAAGTTTTTGTGTTGATGTATATTTTCATTTATCTTGGCTATGTGCCTAGGAGTAGAATTGCTGGGTCACGTGGTAACTCTGTTGAATCACTTGAGCTGACAGAATATGGTCTCTGTGTTTAAAGGTACATGAAATTATTGTCATAATTGAATAAAATATTGTCATTATTGAATAAAATGTCAAGTTCATTCCTGGCTTTCATATCTGGTTTAGACAAAGAGTTTTTCTATCACCTCTTTGTCTATCCATTCTGCCGTTTTCAAAACTGGTTTCAGCCTTCTTAAACATCTTGAGATGGAGCAGGGACTCCTCTTATGGGCCTGTCAGGCCCACAAAGTATAGAAATAAAAGGAAAATCTCAAGTCCCTTGGAGGGAAATTCCAGGCACCTTAGTTATCCTTGAAAAGTAAATGAGCAACCTGATAAACAAAAAGATAATAATGACTTAAACAATAGTCTCCCAAGCAAACCAGAGTCTTGAGGTGTTTTAGTTCCTTGTGGAAACTAAAAGATAACATCTTAACATATGTTCTTGAGTTATTTTTCAGAAACCCTCCTATATGGAAAATGCCAGCCTATCACATACACCTGGGATAAGGGGGAACTAAGGACTGAGCTCTGAGCACCGTTCTTTGTTCTAAATTTCTTCCTGAGGGACCTGGAGAAAGTCACACCCACAGGCAAACCTTAACATTCCTTTCCCATGACCCCAAGTTTTAGACAAGGCCTTGCTTCCTCCTTAACCAATTGCTAATTGAAGAATCTCTGAATCCACATATGCCCTTAAGCCCCTGCTTCAGGATATCCCGACTTTTGGGGCCAAACCAATATGTATCCTCCATGTATTGATTTCTGATTTTACCTGCAACTTCTGCTTTCCTGAAATGTACCCCTGCCTTTAAGAACCCTGGCTTGTAAGTCATCAGAGAGTTTGAGTCTTTTTTTTCTTCTTTATTGAAGTATAATTTACATATCATGCCTTTATTCCATTTTAAGTGTACAATTAAATGATTATTAGTGAATTTACCAAGATGCACAGTTAATCACATAAATCAGTTTTAGAGGAATTCCTTCCCCCTATTGAGACCCCTAATTCCCTTCCCCAACTACTTTTCAAGCATGGCCCTCTCCTCCACAGTGCCAACCACATCACTCAGATGTGGGTCTACTCCCCACCACCTGAATCCCTAGTGAACACCACCACCATTTGAGCACCGTAGTGTTAATCAGTCAGTACCAATTTGATGGCGAGTACATGTGGGGCCCATTCTTCCAGTCTTGTGTCACCTCACTTTGAATAATGGGCTTAAGCTTAATCCAGGATAATATAAATGGTGCTAGCTCACTGTTGTTTCTTAAAATTAAGTAATATTCCATTGTAAAAATATACTAAATTTTAATAATCCACTCATGAATTGATGGGCACTTGGGTTGTTTCCATGATCTAGCAATAGTGAATTGTGCTGCCATAAACATTCGCGTGCAGGTGTCTTTATAATAGAATGTCTTATGCTCTTTTGGGTAGATGCCCAATAATGCTATTGCTGGATTGAATGGTAATTCTATTTTTAGCTCTTTGAGGAATCTCCAAATTCTTTTCCACAGAGGTTGTAATAATTTGCAGTCCCACCAGCAGTGTAAGAGTGTTCCTGTCTCTCCACATCCTCGCCAACATTTGTTGTTTTGGGATTTTTTGATAGAGGCCAGTCTCGCTGGGGTTAGGTGGTATCTCATTGTGGTTTTGATTTGCATTTCTCTAATGATAAGAGATGTTGAACATTTTTTTATATGTTTTTTGGCCATTATTCTGTCTTCTTTGGAGAAGTTTCTGTTCATCTCCTTTGCCCATTTATAAATGGAATTGTTTGATTTTTTTCTTGTTAATTCTTTTGCGTTCTAGGTAGATTCTTGTTATCAAACTTTTGTTGGAGGTGTAGAGAGCAAATATTTTCTCCCATTCTGTAGGTTGTCTATTTGCTCTAGTGATAGTTTCTATGGCTGTGCAGAAGCTTTTTAATTTGATCAGATCCAGTTTGTTTATTTTTGTTGCTGCATTAATTGCTTTGGGGGTCTTCTTCAAGAATTCTTTGCCTAGGCCGATGTCTGAAAGGGTCTTCCCAACATCCTCTTCTAGGATTCTTAAGATTTCCTGCCTTAGGTTTAGGTCTGTTAACCATCTTGAGTGAATTTTTGTGAGAGGTGAGAGGTGAGAGGTAGGGATCCAGTTTCATTTTTCTGCATGTAGCCATCCAATTTTCCCAGCAGCATTTATTGAAAAGAGATTCTTTTCCCCAATGTATATATTTGTCTGGTTTATCGAAGATTAGGTTACCATATACAGATGGATTCATCTCTGGTTTCTCAGTCCTGTTCCAAAGATCAATGACAAGTTTGCATTTTTTAACATGGCGTCAGCAGAACACCATGTTAGGCTTGTGTCATCATTTGTGTTAGAAATCAGTAGTTACAAATCAGGTCACATTAACTGTAACAACTCAAATTTTACTCACTTATCAGACCCTTAGCCTCCTGAAAACTCCCTGCCAAGTGTATTTTTAGGATATATTTAGGGGATATCTCATAGCATTTCTGCTCAATGATGTCCCCTAGCTGAGAAAATATCTGAGAGTGGTTGCTGCCTGCTGTCACTATATTCCTGGAGCTCCCAAAACTGCAAACTTGAGGGACTAAAGAGAGTTGCATGTTCTACAATCGACACTGGCCCATAAACAGGCTGTGTTCCACACAGAATATATTTTGTCAGCTGGGCACCCAAAGAGATCTGCGTAGACTGTGTTTCCTAAGTTCCTTTAGGAAAACAGTTTTTTTTTGTTTTTGTCTGTAGCACCTCTCTCCTTAGAGCTCAATCATGAGTCTGTGAGGCCTAAGCAGGACAGCTGCCATGCTGTTCCCTTCAAATCTCAGATATTTCCCATGGTGTGCTTTGAAAAGCCCTATTCCCCGCAGCTACTTTCCCCCGAGGAAAATCAATTTGTAGACTGCCACTACCTCATCAGACATACCCAGACATGTCTGCATCCCAGCAGAAGCAACAACTTAGGCTGAAACCAAAGCCCCTATACATGTTTAACAAAAATGCACACAAAATACTATGAAATACAAGGCCGTCCAGTGGAAAATGCCTCATATTAACTTGGTTTGTACATGTATGCTTCATTTATAATCCAAATAAATTCCCAGGCCCCATGTGGCCCAGTCTTGGAACAATACCACATTAAAGAAACACAGTCTAGCAACCAAAAGTAATTAAAAAGTAATTCTCATATTTATTTGGGCATCCATATAATAAATAAAAGAGCCATGAGTTTGTAACTCTTAGGAACACTTCTAGAAGCTCCCTTTCTTCTTCCCCCTCTTCTCAAATATCCCTTAGCACTTCTGGTGCCTCTGTTTATGCTAAGCCCCCAGTAAAATCTCTCTCAAATCTGCCTCTATGTCTTTTACTTTTTTCTCCTCTTATCTTCACTTTTTGCTTTTGTGGTTTGTCCCTCTCTATCTTAAAACCTTTCAATTTCTGGCAAAACTGAACTCATCTTAATGGGCCAAAATGGCAGGGAAGCTAAGCAGACCAAGATAAGATCCTTTGCAGTGAGCAGAAAGTGTGGGGTGCTGGGTGTGGTGTCTCACTACTATAGTCCCAGCTACTCAGGAGGCTGAGGCAGGAGGATCACTTGAGCCCAGGGAGTGGGGAATCTGTGGCCTAAAGACCAAAAGTGGCCCTCCAGATCCCCCAAGTGTGGCCCCTTGACTGAATCCAAACTTTATAGAACAAATCCCTTTATTAAAATGATTTGTTGTGTACAATTTGGATTCAGTCAAAAGGCTGTACTCAAGGATCCAAAGGTCACATGTGGCTCCAAGGCTAGAAGTTCCTCACCCCTGTGTAGGACAGAAGTAAATAAGGCATTGTCTCTAAATTCAGGATACTAGAGTCTAGTAGAGGACACAGGTATATAGACAAATGATTATAATCAGTGGGGCAAGTGTAAGTACAGAATTAGATATTAGACCATGAGTGTGATGGGGCTCAGGACACACTATCCTAGGCACCTTGGCATAGTCAATACTTTAAGTTGAGGAAATTTGAGAAATAGCATGTGGAAGAAGGTCTCTCTGACCTTCCCCCACCTCTCTCAGAAGCAGGTCATAAAACCCTCATGTGAGAGATGCCTTCCTATACCTAGAGGAAAGGAACATCCTTATCTGAACACACAGGCCTTGCTAAGTTTCCATCAGTTTACTGCCATAAGATCATACCCTTTTTGGCCTATCATATTTCTCTACAACTCTCCATTCTTCATCAAACCTTGTTTGTTAGCAAAACAAACAAACAAACAAACAAAAAAACCTCAGGTTACTTCAGGTCTTCATTTCTTTATGATAGCTCCTGTGTCATGTAAAACTTATATTAAATATATTTGAATGCTTTTCTTTTGTTAATCTGTCTTTTGTTCTAGGGGTCTCAGCCATAAACCTAACTAGGACAGGGGTAGAAAAAGAGATATTTTTCTTCTCCTACAGGTGACATCAAGCTTGGGAAGGAAAAATTTTTCTTCTACTCTCTTAAGTTCAGTGACTGGGGCCTGTGAATTTAACTGACAAAAGACAGGTTAATACTTTTAATGTGTACAGGACACATTAAAAATGTGTGTGACACACACACATAAGGAACCACAGTCTACTAGTGTCATTGTGTTACCACTTCATGAGAAGTACTGAAACCTTATTTCTGTTTAGGTCTCTTTACCCTCTTTACTTTTAAAATACACTTGTCAAGTATTCTCTGTACATACATTGAGCATCACATCAGATGGTGTCATTAATTTTTCCTTTAACCTTTAAATATGATTTTAAAAATTCATGAATAGTTTATTAAACTTACCTTTATTTTTGTTTTTTCTATTACACTTCTGTTTCTGAAGTTCCAAGTCTTCTTTTGTTATCATATCCTATATGTTCAGAGGGTTTTTTGAGCTATTTTTTAATGGTTGGTCTGCTTATAACTAATTCTTTTAGTTTTCTTTCTCCTAAGAATGTTTTTATTTCCTCTTAATTCCTGAAGGATAGAATTTGAAGTTGACAGTTCTTTTATCTCAGCACTTGAAAAATGTTGTGCCACCTCCTCTTGGCCTCCATGGTTTCAGATGAGAAATCGTCTGCCATCGGAATTGGTATTCCCCTATAGATATGTGGCAACATGTTGTTTCTCTCTGGTTCATTTTAACAACTTTTTCTTCATCTTTTCTTTGCGTTTGTTTTTCCCTTTGTGTTTTCAGAGGTTTATGATGTGTCTTGGCATGGATTTACTTGAGCTTATCCTATCTGGGGCTTGCTCAGCTTCTTGAATCTGTATGTTTATATCTTCTGTCAAATTCGGAAAGTTTTCCATGATATTTTCCTTTGAATAATTTTTTTTAGCCTTACATTTTTTTCCCTCTCCTTCTAAAACTTCAGTAATACAAACGTTCAATCTTTTGTCCCTGAGGTTCATATTTTCTGGTCTTTTATTTTTCTGTTGTTCAGATCGAGTAAATTATATTGATCTGTCCTCAAGATCATAGATTCTATTCTCTGTCTTCTCTACCATTGAGCCTAGCCAGTGAGGGGTTTTTGGTTATTGCCTTTTTTTCCCCCTAGAATTCTCATTTGATTCTTTTTTAAAAAAATAACTTCTATCTCTTTGCTCAGATTCTATTTTTCATTTGTTTTGAGGGCTTTCATAATTGCTTGTTGAAGCACTTTTTTATGATGGCTGCTTTAAAAGCCTTTTCAGATAATTCCAATTTCTGATTTATCTCAGTTTGGTGTCAGTTGATTATCACGTTGTGATTTTCCTGGTTTCTGCAATGATAAATGATTTTTGACTGTATCCTAGACATTTTGCATATTATGTTAGGAGACTCTTGATCCTATTTACATCTTCTTTTTTAGTAGGCAGTCACTGTGTTTAGGTTTAGCATGTAGCTTCTGATTTGCTGTTGTGGATTGCTGCTCTGATGACAATTAGTTTTCAAAGCATTTTTAATGCTATTTTGTTTTATTTTGTTCTTCCTGCTCCATTTGGGTTCCTATTTGGTGGCACCTATGGGGCTAGAAGTTGCCCCTACTGATACTACTACTGGGCCACGTAGTATCAGTAGGTGTCGAACGGGGGATGCTGGAGCTATAGGATGGACAGCATTCCACCAGGCCTGTCCTTTGTTCACATGGTTCTGATGTACTTCCTGCTCAAATTCTGCTGGTCCTTGTGCAGGAGGAAAGTGCCTACTGAGGCTGCCTTCTGCAACTGGTGGATGGTTTAGTAGATATCACATCTAGGTTCCTCTTTGCCATTGGGTGGAGGGCCAGATGATAGCAGTAGTCTCCTCCTGCTGTGTGTAGGGCTGGGAGACCCTGGGCCTGGGTTGTCCTCTGCGGCTGGGTGGAGGGCTGGGAAGCATCCTATCTGCTTTTAATGTTCCTCCTCTGTGTTCTTATAATGTCCTATATTGGTATTTATCACAATACATATTAATCATTGAATTTCTTTATAGGCAGGGACTATGTTTCCAATATTCAACACAATACCTAACATGTTGTAGGCACTTAACTGTTTGAAGAATGAAGGGATGGTGGAGCCTGGCATTACAAAACAGAAGGCTAAAAACAAGAAGCCATTCTATACTTTTTTTTTTTTGAGACAGAATCTTGTTCTGTTGCCTGAGCTAGAGTGCAGTGGCATCATCATAGCTCACTGCAACCTCAAACTCCTGGGCTCAAGTGGTCCTCCTGCCTCAGTCTCCCAAGCTGCTGGGACTACAGGCACATGCCACGACACCTGGCTAATTTTTTTATTTTTAGTAGACATGGGGTCAGCCTGGTCTCGAACTCCTGACTTCAAGCAATCCTCCCCCCTGGCCTCCCAGAGTGATAAGATTATAGGTGTGAGCCACCTTGATCAGCCCATTCTATACTTTTGAATTGAGTTGTGACTTGATGTGAGTTGTAATCTAGGAAGATTATATCATTATTATGAATGTAATGAGAAATAAGGTGAGCCAGCTCATCTGCTAGGTTAACACTACTTTTATCCTTTCTCTTGGGAGACTTTTATGATACTTGAATTATATAGTTTGGACAGTAAAATCCATACATATGTGAATTAGTGAAGGTACTAAATTAATGAAAAGCAATGAACTATCATTCAGATCTTCCCAGTGAGAGACTGAATATGCAAATGGACAATGACCAAACCATATATGACAATACACCTCTGAGCCAGGTACCCAGGAAGCCAAACCACAACTTTTATAGCAATCGGCCAAGAGAGTCAAACCACAGCTTCTGAAGCAATTGGCCCAGAATGGTCAGAGCTTGGTCAATGACTGCTGACCTCCCAGATGAAGCAACAGAATGCTTCCAAATCAGAGACAGTCAAATACATTCTCTAAACCAGTCCTGTAATATGCTTTGCTTCTGGGTAGCCCACGTTCAGCTTCCCCATGTCAACAACCTGGGGAGCATACCTGAAGAGCATACCTGAAGAGCACTCAGAGCATATCTGAAGCCTTTCCTGTTTTTCACTATAAAGCTTTCCCACTCCTTTGCCTGCCTCTGAGTCAAATGCAAATGATGATGACTGATGCCACTGCCACTGATATAGCAAACTCTCAATAAACAGCCTCTGTCTACTCTCATTTGGGGGTAAATTAAATGGGCTGAACTAGGGTAGATATTGTTGAAAATAACAAACACCATCCTGAACAATGGGCTAGTATAGACACCTTAGAAAGATGATTTATTGCAGTTGTTTTATATATTCTAGTAGAGTTGGTGGTGAAGAGCTATCGTGCATAAATCTTAACTCAGCTGTCATGGCTCCAAATCATTTTTATAGTTGAATAAATCATTGAAAGCATTGTTTTTATTAACCTGCTATCCAATGTTTCATCCTCTGGAAGTTCTGCCTTTTAGTCTGGCATTAAGTTCTGTTGATTTGTAAAACGATACATCTTTTAGATATTTTTTCTTTATTCTCTGTCACATTGCCCCTACCCTTGTCCATGCTTTCATGATCTCATAAATGGCAATGATCTAAGTGACCGTTTTGAGCCTCTTTCCACTCTGAATCATTGGGCATGCTAAGCTTATGCTAATCTTCCCCTTACTTTCATCATACTAGCAAGTTCCTCAAGAGCTTACTTTATTTGTACACTTTTAATTGGCATTTGTGCCTTCCATCATATGGCTTCTCTAAAATCAATTTAGCAATCTTGTGTCCTCTTGCTTTCCTACATGTTCTGTTTCTTATTCACACCATGTTTATCTTCACCTTTGTGCCTTTTCTCATTCTGTTGCTTTATCTGAAATGCCTTCTTTATTCCTTTTTATAAACCCTGCTTAACACATTCTCTAGCTCTCATTTTGTCTCTCAGTAGTCTAATCCCTTGTACCAGATCTTTCCATTATGAACTTACTTACACTGTGAACTATGTTTTACTGTAAGAGTCCAGGTTAGAATTGACCGTAACTGAAACTGCAGGAGATTTGGAAGGCAGAAGTGAAAGCAGCAGCCATTATACTTGGAAAGTTTTTGGTGATTAGAGGCAGTGGAGACAGATGCCAAGGGGCCATTAGATTCCAGTTTATCCTCATGCTTTCCCATTTCAGATCCAGCTTTCTTTCCCAACTGCTGGCCCTACTAACCAACAGCAGCCCCAGTCCCACCACCAACTCTGTGAGTTTCTGTAAACTTACAGAGATGGAAGCTGCACAGTTAACAACTTTCTATAGAGTTCTACAGAAGCCCCCTTCACAGTACAACCCCAGCAAGTGGGATACACCTAGCATACAGAGTCAATTGGGGTTGTGAAGTAGAATTATTGGTCTTATTTCATGTACTGACTAGCATTTAACACCTGGTCACATACTCTCTGATCTTTTTCTTCCTCACTTTCACTGAATTCTTGTCATTGGGGCCAAAAAGACGATTTCATGTTATCAAACATGCTCTTATACCAGGCTCTGGATTTTGATATTTTAAGGGAAGCCATTTTATTAAAAATTCAAAACACCCTTTCATTTCATATACCTTACTAGTGCAATTGAGAGCCAGGACTATGCTCCAGATTTACAGAAATTTACTTGTGAATTCAAAAGCCTAGCATTTGTCTCTATTTTCTTTCTGTGTCTGCTCTAGCCCAAGGGCAGTTCATATAGAAAGCTATTACTGCTGCTTCAGTGTTGAAGGCAGAATACTGGAAAACAATGGAAATCTTGGCTTAACATCTACAAATATTATCTTGATACACAGGAATAAAATTTAAAACTTCTCAAGGAATGAGTGGATTGTATGTCCTTTCAGTAAAGCTATTTTTTTTTTCGCAAGGAGGCCTTTGATAAAAATTGGGCAGTAGCCAATTTGAGGCTGCATTTTCTGGCAAGAAACCTAAGTTCATGTGTTCTGTGTTTTTGATTAAGAGCAGATCTATATACTTAGAAATCAACTGAAAAAGAACAAATAAGCAGAAGATAGTTTTGACATTCTCTTATAACTATTAGAAAATTAGCTTTCTTGTCCAAATAGATGATCATCAAAATTCAACTTCTAACAAAAAAGCATTTTTTTGGAGAAAAAGGAATATTCTACTTTCTATACTTTTTTTCCCACCATTTTCTTTATGCAGAGAAAGAAGAACTACTAGAGATAACTGTTTTAACCTCTGACTCATAAAGGCTTTAGATCTCCCAATACCTCAGATTCTTGAAAATTACATTTTAATTAAAACTGGAAGTCACACGTAGTATGTTGGGAAAACAAGATATTTCACACTGTATGAACATGTAGTTAGGTAAGCCATTAACATGGAAAACAACAGAGCTTTGAGCTATTTTTAAGCTTTGAGAGCCTTAAAAATAAAGGAAAAACATTAAAATTCAGTGCTGACTTTTGCAGAACTATTTTCTAAGAACAGTCTTGGCTCTTCTTGTATTTCTTTGTGCAAAGGGGGCCCACCAAAGAGTGGTGATGGTTGCACAATATTGTATATGCAATTAATGTCACTGATTTGTATACTTAATAATAGCTAAAATGGCAAACTTTATGTTATGTGTATTTTACTACAATAAAAAATTTTTCAAAGAAAAAAAAGGAGGGACCACCTACTCACACAAGTGTCTTGAATAAGATTAAGGAGGTCAATTGGTTGATGATTTATATAACGATAGAAGGCACAAGCAGGACATTACTCACAAGAAAAAATAATGATTTCAATATGTTGTTTTATGAGCAAAGATTGATTTTTAGGTTACTAACTTGGAGAGACAAACTGTTTTTCTTTTTCTTCATTTCTGGTTTCAAGGCCTTGATATTTATAGATATTGTAGAATTCATTTACTTATTCATTGATTTTTTTTTTATCCTCAGAAAATATAATGTCTAAGAATGCAAGACCTTATTTATTTTATTTTAGGGAAGAATATAATCATTTAAAAAATAACTTACCTAAAAAGATCATGACATGAAAAATACATGGAATCAACAATCTTCAGGGTTTTGAATATGTTGTATTGTTATAATCTGAGATTTCCAAGGGAAAGGTTTTTTTAAAAATTCATAATATTTGATTTTTTACATTTCTATTTTTATTCAGTAATTTTTTCTATAACCTGGAGACAAACTTCCTTTACTTACATCATACAGGTATCTTTAGAATGAATGAAAAGTCACAAATACAACATACAGCTTTAAGATATATATATATATATATATATATATATGTATATTAAGTATTTAGGACATTAAAACAAAAACTACATAATATTTCTGACCATACACATAGGTAGTCCAAACATTTGAAAGTGCATAGGAATGATATATACCTAATTCTGCATGCTGCTCACTTCTATGTGGTAAGTTTTAATAGTATAAAAGGACCCAAAAGGTAAAATGTTTAAAAGTTGCTGTTTCAAAAGACTCTGCCTACCAAATTGTCATTAAGAAATGATTAATTACTTTTCTCATTTGTAATAATCCCAATACCAGCCGCCCATGCAAACACAGACACACAGCTTTTTTTCAAATACGGATAACAACAAATTACATTTGCATTATTTATGTCAATTGTCTCCATCACATTTGGGAAAAAAAGAATTAGGAATGAGAAGACTGTGATCACATCTAAATATTAATGTAATTCTTTCCAGACTGAAATTTGTATTGCAAAATTTACCTGATCTGGGCCCAGCACCATGGATCATGCCAGCAATACCAGCACTTGTGGAGGTTGGCGGGGAAGGATCCCTTGAGTCCAGGACTTTGTGAACATACTGTACAACATAGCGAAACCTGGTTTCTAAAGAAAAAGAAAAAAAATGACAAATTGGCTTATTTTGGTGGCAGGGTCCTGCATCTCAGCTACTCAGCTGGCTGAGGCAGGAGAATCATTTAAGCACAGGGCTTAGAAGTTGCAGTGAGCTATGACTGCACAGCTGCACTTCATCCTCTATAAAAATAGAGTAGGTCCTCTCCCTTTAAAAAAAAAAAAATTACCTGATCTGGATGTTTGTATATTCCTCATTCCTACTTCTTTCTCTGGAACAGATTCTTTCATTTCAATGGATGTCTGAATGGGGTTTGAAACACAGTGTTTCATAAATAATGTATATTTCACACGATATGTAGTGAATAATTTGAGATAAAAATATACATGTTATTACCTTCAAGGGAGGATGTTCCTCTGTAGACCCTATAAAGCAAAGGGACATACAATCAATGTTAATGATTATGTAAATGTAAACATGGCAAAGCCAACCTTACATTCATGAAGAATTAGTGTCAAGGTAAATACTCATGCTTGCCTTTGAAAATGATTATGGCTAGGGTTTTTTTTTAAAGTTCAGTAGGAAAGTATATGATGGAAATATGCTGAAGAAAAATTGGAATAATATTTAAAAGAGATGCATACTATGTGTCTAAACATGTTAATTTTTTTATAATAGCATTTTAGCATTAAAATTTTTTCAAAGACATTTCCAAACTTACTGCCTCTATTATTTTTGTACACAAAAATAAAATTGTCATTATTTGTAAAAAAAAAAAAAGATATATATACATCATATTATTTTTGCAGACATAAACTTTACCTCAAAGCAATGTCTCTATTGCTTCATGATAGCTGGATATAAAATGCCAAGTTTTATATGATTAAAATGCATTGCCATTTTGATTGTAGAGATCCAACTATTATATCTTTTAAAAAGGATAATATCTTCATTTACAGAAATATAAATAATTCTACTTTTTAAATTTGGATTTAAATGTGAAGTTTTGAGACTCAGTAGATGATGTCTTTTGAAGATCTTGACCTGCCAATTCTATAGTATTTAGCTGTGTTAACACAGATTTTAAAAAAGGTGGAAGGTTAGAAAATTATCTGTAAATGAGAACAGGGTATTCAAACTATTTGAGCTCATAAAATTAAAATATTGGAATTATCACTTTTTTCTTCCTGAATAAATAAATAGCAGGCTTTATTATTGCTCCTCTTACCCAAATTATCTAGGCCATTTTTAATCTTCCATTTCAGTCTTTCAGGGTAGACATGGTATACATACACACTGCCAACTGAGTATTCAAGCTTTATTCTATTATCAAGATGTAGTTTGTAACAAACTTGGTGATATGATTTCATATTTTCTAAAGAAATCACTCTGTGGTAAAGCAGGGTTTTTGGCCACAGCAGTAACCCCTGGAAAGAGCTAAATAAACCACAGTATTGAGAAGGATGCTTGGAATTTAGTTGTTTAATTGTTTTCATGTGCTTACCTTAAAATGGGCATGAACCCCTAACTAGTCAGCTGTATAAAGGTCAGGGTTGGAATCCAGGTCCTGTTCTATTAGAGCCAAAACACTCCCTTAGCACCCAGACTTTTGAGGAGTCTTGTTTCTTAGGGAAATAAGTTCTATTGCTTTGAAGGAAAACAAAGTTATTTTAAGGAAAGACCCTCTCTCCACCCCAGTTACACTTCTACTTTCTCTTGACATTTCTTAGAACCATGCAAGAATCCCAGTAAATAAAGCTAAACCTTCATTACTTAAAAAAATAGCTTCTAGATAATACATGCATCAAGCACCTTATATTCTTACATGGATTCCCCAAATCTACTTTCTGAAGTAGGTGTATTATACCATATACTGTTATACAAGCAAGAATATAGGCTCAGAGAGAAGTAATTTGCTAAATATCCCAGAGGAAATATGTGAGCCAGTAGGAATTTGAACACTGGTCTTTCTGACTCCAAAATCCACACTCTTTCTACTTTGAGATTGCTGAGTTGTATTTTCACCTGGACTTATGGTTGTGTGTTGGCATAGAACTTGCTAGAGATGTTAGCATGGAAGACCTATAAGTATGGCACGTATTTTCCCTATGAAAATTAAGACATACAAACATACTTACGAGACATAATGATTGGAATTGGACCATCCCAAGAGAATCAGAGTATGTGCCATTCCAGAAAAGGTCACTTTACTCAGAGGCAGAGAAGAGAGATTCACATCAAGTGATTATGTTTGTTCTGCAGTGGTAAAGGCAAATGGGGCTTTGCTTCGTTAGTAGAAGTGGGTTATGAAGCTTGTTTCTCCAAACTGCCAGAGAATCATGAAATTATGAATCACATTTTGTATGATGGGTCTTTCTTTCTAGGGAGTATGACATTCTTTTATTCACACTTCTTTAAAGCAGGAGTAAATTATGTATGTGTGGATATATGGCACTAGATATATTCAAGTGCTTATTAAATTTTATTTCCATATAGTTATCTTTCTCTTACTATGTGTTTATGGCAATATGCATTGACATTTGGAGGTGCTGGAATCACTGAAAATGCAATCTTTTAAAAATTTCAGACATGTTAATGTATGATGCAAGGAGATAGAGTTAAAGTGAAAAGAGTATTGATTTTTTTCCAATAATAAAAGTAATAATTTTCTCTAGAAGATTTGGTCAATGTAAACAATGTTTACAAAAAAATAAAAATGATTTTCACCCCACCAATCAGATATGACTATTGCTGTTATTTGGCATATTGATAAGTAATATAAAAGTAAGCTTTATATATGTTGCTACATGTGTGAAGAAATAAATGCTTGATATTTAACACCATTCATTGTAGGGGAACGAAGGTACATAATAGCATCATATTCTAGCATTTCTCAGAAGAATAACAAAACAATTATATTTATTAATATATATTTTTCGAGAAAACAAGGAGCATGTGTCTGCCTGGGATTACTTTTAAAGTATACACTGAAAGCCTGGTTTCATTTAGTAATCAGGATTATGGATCCACAATTTTGAAATCATACTAAAAACATGTTAAATGGTGGCTCCTTCCTTCAGCCCCAACTGGGATCCTGTTCCAATGACTAATTGTTTGTTTTACCTCTTGCTTAAAAACAGCTAGAAGAATAACCACGTAGAATCAAATCTTAAAGTATTATGTAGCAGACTGTATTTTCAAAAAATGGTTGCAAAATAACTCCCGTCCCACTTCCCCATTAAGAGGTGGAGTTCAGTTCTCTCACTCACTTTGAATTTGGGTGGGATTAAAATTGCTTCCACAAATAGTTTACAGTTGAGATGACTTTATATAACTTCAGATACTAGCTCAGAACAGGCCATAAGTCTCTGTCTGGTTCTTTGGCAGAACAGGCCATAAGTCTCTGTCTGTCTGGTTCTTTAGGGATGCTTGCCCTGGAGGAAGTCAGATCATGTAAACTAACCAACCACCCTGAGACTGCTGTGCTCTGAGAAAGCCGAAATTAGTCCACATGGAGAGACCACATAGAGAAGGTTGACTCTGCATGGACAGAGAGATGTCTCTAGCTGTTATCAGTTGAGCCAGCTCCTATTGTTCCAGCTCTTCCTTCTGTGTGACTACAGAAAAGCCACTCTCAGCTAGAACCATAAGCTGAGCCCTCTCTGAATTCCTGACCTACAGAAATCATGAACGATGATAACATGATGTTATTTTAGTTACTAAATGTTGGTGTGATTCATCATGTAGCAGTAGATACCTGGAACAGAATTTGGTGCAGAAATGGAATGCTGACATAACAAAAACCTGCTGTGCTCTTGGGCTTTGGACTGGGCAGTGGACAGAATACTTTAGGAAGAAGAGACTATTTGTGAAATTCCAAAGCATTCAAAGAGTCATTTCAAAGAGTGGCATTCAAAGAGTCAAGTCAGGGAGAGGTCTAAGTAGTCTCACTATTCAGTATGTAGAATTTCATTCAGTATGGCATCGCTGCCCTCAGCTGTGCCTGACAAGTGCTAGTCCAAAGTTTCTATGGTTCAACCTCTCTAGTCTTTTGCTGTGGTGATAGAGGGCATCTGAGTATTTAACTGCTTCTTTTATAGACTGATAACCAATGCTTCCATTTTCAGTCCCACCAGCATCCCAACGTTAGAGGTATCTATGTGGTGGACCCAATTCTTGAACATTTTCCTG
Source organism: Lepilemur ruficaudatus (assembly GCA_963574885.1). NCBI lineage: Eukaryota > Metazoa > Chordata > Mammalia > Primates > Lepilemuridae > Lepilemur > Lepilemur ruficaudatus. Next base: position 22,483 of record CAUYRT010033987.1, read on the forward strand.
GTTATTCAAGGTATGTATCTTGCCTTTTTTGTGCATGCATTTAGTTTTCTCTTGTCTTCTAAGTCAGTCTTTAAAAGTTTATGTGCTTTCCACCTTCCAAAATTTAGGTGACATCTCTCTTTTCTGTTTTATTCTCCCCTATTCTCTTTGTTCTGTGAGTTTGTAACTTAATTCCTTTCAATGCAATTTTAATGTGTTCTCAGTAGGGAGCAGAGATTAATGAATGAGTTATATTCTTCTTTTGTTTGATTATTTTATTGGGAAATGTAACAAATATATATAAAAGTGCAAGAAAATATATATAGCTCACTGATTTTCACAAAGTAACCAGCCAGATTAAGAAACAGAATATTGCCAGTCCACCAGAACTCCCACTTCCTGCTTGAAAACTCATATGTCATAAGAATCTTCATCCCATCTCAATAAGTATAATTTCAATGTACTCCAAATATCCTGAATCTGGTCTCCTGAGTGTGTCACTTGATAAATAATCCAAATTAATCCACTTTCTCTATATTTTTCTGCTATCTATTAAATGGAAAAAATATTTAATGTTGATGCGGAAGAACGTGTAACATCTTACTAAGTAAGCTTCACCTCAGCTCGTAAGTATGTTTTGTTAAGGAACATTTGTGTGCAGGCACAACCTGACTTTATCTAAAAGAAACTTTATCTGACACAGAACACTGTTTATCCCTTAAGATATTCATTCTGTAGCACTAATCTAATTTTCCAATATGATTTCTTTTTCTGTGATTTTAGAAGGTCCTGGAAAAACACTGAAGTTAGACTGTAACATAGAGCCAGTATAAAATAAATTGAAAAGTAACATATCTTGGTAATATCATTTATTCTCCACTTACTAAATGCACAACACCTTTCCTGTACAAAGGCCATAGTTTTCTGTGAACCAGAAAAACTATAAATTTTACCAGCTGGTTTTAAGTGAGAAGAAATATCAAGAAATTCCTCCTGTGGGCTCTGTAAATGCTGAGATAGTAGACTGACACATGAAATATAATAAGTGTAGTTATTCATGCTTTTTTCTCCTCTCAAACATGTACTAATGATTTGTTATTCTACTCCATTTATAAATAGCTATGAAGCAGAGTCTCACTAAGTGAGAGAGGTCTGCTGTTTCTTTCTTATGTAAAGTGTCAAGTGAGTTGAATATATTTAGGCATATAAATCTTTGTTTGGCACCCAAGCAGAAAACATGGTAACGATTTAGCATATGAAAGGTGTATTGATTATCAAATTTTACCTACAATTAGTTTCTTTTTTCTCCTTCCAGATTTACATTGAAACAGACATCCTTTTTGGAATTTTACTCTCTATCTGTAACCTAAAGAAAAAGATGGGAAAAATAAACAAGAACCCTCAATCTTTCTTTCCTTGTGTAACACTGGGAAATTTCTGCAATGGATGAAGTATTCTTCTGCATAAGAAACAGGATGCTGAATGAAATTTCCAAAATCTTCTAGTTTCAGTACTGGTTGGGTCATATTCAATCTCTAGCAGTTTTGTGTTGCCTTTTTCCTATTTAGAAGTCTTAGATTAGCTACTGAAATGAAACACCCAAAATCTAATTTCAGAGAAAACAATTTGCATACATATTATATTGCAGATTTTTTAAACCTTGCTTGCCATTAGAATTCCCCAGAGAATTAATTGAATAGATTTCTAGGTTCTGCTCCCAGAGAAAGCCATTTTTGATACAGCATTTAGTTTCTGCTCCTGTAACAGTGTGGGGAAAGGGACCTTTCACTGTAGCTTCCCAAACTCTGAAGTTCACACACCATTTTCATTGCATTGCTTCCCTAGTCCATAGAGTAGTGATTTTTAAGTACTAGCATTCTCTAAAGGAAGGAATTGGGATAGATAATTTGGGAACATGAGGCTCCATGAGAGAGAGGGTAGGCTGGAGGGGGAGGCCATTGGTGTCTTTTGATATCAGATCTCTTAGCAGCCTCTGGGCAGCTAAGAGAATAGGAAAAGAAATTCAGAAAGAGTTAAGGGCACCTATGAAGAAGCTATTTCTGCTTTCTAACTCTTTTCTTACTAAGTACACGTGTGTAGTCACTCATGCCTCACCTCAGCCAGCTATGTGAGAGGTTCTGCCCAAACAGCTGGAGGCAACTCCAATCATCCATCAGTGTGGCAGCTCAGAATTCTCCTGAGGTCTGCTCTGTGGGATTTAGGTTAACTCCAAGCCCACTGGGTTAATTCATGACCCAAACAAACACTTGAAAATATGGAACTGAGGAAAGTACAATTGGAAGGGAAGTCAGGAGATGAAAGTTCTAGTTCTAGTTCTGTCATTTATTAGCAAAGTGACTTCCTTAATGGCCCTGGACATTGGTTTTTTTTTTTTGTTTACTCAAGGAAGGTTGCACTAGATAATCTCTTGGGTCTCATTTAGCTCCCAACATATTATTGGGAAAGGGCTGAGGCTGAGGCAAGAAGTTGTTTTCTGATTAAGTATAGAACTGCTACTGTGAAGTACATGTTGCCTAAACCCTTTTATGAGATCCTTTCTCTTTGGAAGAAATCAGTGTTTTTGATAAGATTGTCAATATTATTTCTTTTTATTAAATACTGACACTCCTTCTGTTTTTACACACTGTAGATTAGTCTTTTTATGCTGAAAATTTAAAATTAAGAGACTATGATTTGGAAACATGAGTTGCAAACGCATCACTAAATTCTTACCCATTTGAATAAGGGCTTAAAATTCTCTTGGAGGATTGAGCAATTTCCTGATAGAATCTTAAGATTTTTGTTTTAGTCCATTTTCTTTTATTTTTATTTTAATATTATAGTTATTAATACTATTAGTATTCTTAGGGATAGATTTGTAAATAAAATATTACATTTATATTCAGGAATAACTAATAGCTCAAACTCAAACTGCTCTAAATAAACTGATCTTCCATTCAAAATGTGCTTTATTTTATGTTTCCTACCATTTTAAAAGATATTTTTGTAATCACCTCTAATTCTTTTTTCTCCTGCACCCTCCACAATAATGACCAATTTACTTGGTTCTACCTCTGAAGTGTTGTTTTATCAACCTTACTCCTGCTGACATTACTTCTTGCCTACCATTGCAAAAGCCTTCTCTCTATTTTCAATCATTGCCCACACTAATTTGTCCTCCACTGTCACTAGAATAATCTTTCTACTACACCATTCTGGTATATCCCCCCTTGCCTAAAAAACATTAATGTCTTGGCATTATTTATAGAATGAAATCCAAGTGTTTTAGTAAGATTTTAAAATTTTTGTTGTTTGGACAAGCTAAATATTCATACATTTATTTGATCCCTCTACTTTTGCTTATGCTCTTCCTGTAACCTTAAATGTTGTCTCCCCATCCCTACTTCTGTCTGGCAAAGTTCTACTTGTCCTTCAAGGTCAAGTCTCAAAGTGTCCTCTATTGTGAATCCTTACCTGATTATTTTACACCCATATAAATGCTCCTTCATCTGAACTCTTATCACAGACCTTATGACTTTAATATTATGCTACTTGGTATTATATTAATTCCTATCTTTCCTTCAACATTAAGTGTTTTAATAAGTTTCAGGTAGTCTTCAACTCCTGAAATTGATGTAAATTTTACATGTATTTGTATATTTCTGGTAAAAGAATCTATATCTTTTACCAAATTTTTAGAAGATTCAATAACTCTAAATGGTTGATAACCATACTAATACTATATTATAATTCTTTAAGGAAAAAAGATGTACTTTGTCAATTGAAATTTTGCTATAATTGCTTCAACACAATGAATGAAAAGTAATTTCTTAATAAACCAACTGAATAAATAATTGAATACTGCATTTAAAAACAGTTTAATTGGAGAATTCTTTAAATTTGTGTTCAAACTCATGTATTGGATTGTTGTTAAAACTTGTCCATGTTTTTAAATATACATGATAAGGAGATTTGATATATTTATGAAAAAATTTTTTTTTTGGCTAAGATACTGTGGGATCCGAACTTAACTGGGATTTAGCTGGTATATTGAGATCTGATCAGAAACTCCTTCAGGTGTCTTGAATTATCCTTATGGCTCCTGAATCAGGAGATCGCCTGTATTAGACTTCAGGTGGGGACCTGAGATCTGAGGCAGGTGAAAATCTGTCCCAGTGACTGGGTGCAGCATGGTCTGAAACTAGTCTTGCCCCTCCATCTTCCCCTTGCACTCATTCAATCACATTCTGTTAATTCACATTCTGACAGTTCCTCACAGGCAAACACATGAGGAGGCCACCTCACCAGATGTGAGCACCCTCACTCTAGGCAGCAGCTTTTCCTTTACCTCTCTCAACTCCACTTCCCAGAGGAGTTACAAGGATAACCAGGCCTGAGGAACTGATGTGGAAGCAAGACATGGCTGGCAGTTTATTTGTTGGTTGGTCTGCTTTTTCTTGTCTTTGAAATTAGGGGGTGGGAATTATTTGCAGATTTAGGGAGGATTTGCCAAGGACAGCGGAGAGTGATTACAGATGACGGAGAAATTGCTGGAAGCCCTAGAGAAGGGTTCCATATAATCTCATTTGTAGTTTCTATAAATAGAGAGGGCTGTCTCTGGTATTCAGTGAGCATAATTGATTACAGAGACAATAACTCTGTTGAAAAACACTTTCTCTATTTTGTAGAATATTGCTTAATTTGCAATATTTACCTATAATGAACTAGAGTAAATCTAAGGATTTATAGTCTGTTTAGAAATAAAATGCATTTACTTGAAAGGATGGTATTTGGGATTTGTAGTTGTTCATATACATATATATATATATATAAAATCTCATTTAATCTTGACAATAATTCTGTGAGGTACGTAGGGACAATATTATTTATCCCATTTTTTTAAAAAGAAAACTGAAGCTCAGCAAAGTATTAATAAAACAACCCAACCAGGAAATCAGAACTAAAATTGAAATTCCCAGTCCTGTGCCCTTTCAATAACATCATATTATACAATAGTAATAACTTTTCCCAGCTAAGTTATAGTAGTTTGTAAGTTGTTGGTAATTTTGTGAGGAGAAAAATCTCTTCTACAAAATGAATAGCACATACATTTTACACTCTGGGATCAGAAATACTTGTATGTCTTTTGGTAATATGCATATAAATACTATATAGTATATTACTAATACTATATAAATGCTATAAAGTACTCCAATTCAGAAATAATAAAAAAGGCACATGCCCCTACAATGAATGCTGTTATTATTTTGAGTGTAGCAGGCAGGCAACAAGAACTTACCTACCAGAGATTTCTGTGTAAAAGGTTTGGGAGTATTTTTCAAATCTTTCAAGGTAATTCTAAAGTGTGACTAGTGTTGACAACCAGTGATGGGAAAGGCAAAGTGGAAGCAACAGGGAAGGATGCCAAGGGCCTGGACCATAGTAGTGATGGGGAAATGGAAAGGCATTTCCAAGAAATATTTAAAAGGAATGGCGATCAGTAAAGGAAAAAAAGGAGAAGGAGAAGTCAATGTTGACTTTATAATTTCCAATTTGCTAACAGAAGTAACTAAACCTGGCTGTAAACTGTTTTGGTGGAATGGGAACAGGATAGAAAGACATTAATAAACCGGATTTTGGACATAAGATGGTAGTAGAGATATAGTTAGCAATACAAGAGTATAGTTTTCCCTGAGTGATTTGTTCTAAACCTTCTTTTGTTAGGTCCACAATTACAATATTGACATTTTCCCCAAATTAATATTGATGGATATACTTTTGTAAATGTTCACTTAGGTCTGTCAAGTACTGTAAATTGAGTATGCTAGCAAATACTATTCTATTATCCCTTCCTAGGATGGATTTAAACTCAGTAGATCTGAGGAGAGCAGAAGCACCTTGAATGGTTTCTTGCTTAGCAAATATTATCACTGGGCACCTGTTCACATTTCCACCCTGAAGAATGGTCAGATTCTTAGACCATAATTGTACTGGCCTTTGTGTGTAGGTAGGGCAGATACTATTTCTACAGGTATAATGGCCTCATGATGGGACTTTCATTATTTTTGTTCTTTTTGGGGGATACAGGGTTAAGTGTGGGCTGGGTGGGACCCCATGTGTGTATTTTGTGGTTACAGACAAAACAGTATAAGGCGTTTCCTTTTGTTCAGTTTCCAGGGTATTTCTGGGAAATCAGACCATGAAATTTGCCCCAGGAAATTGTTTCTTTGTGGCCAAGACCAGTGTTTACACATTCTCATTGAGGGAATCTTTAATAAACTGTTCAATTTGCACACAAATTGCCCAAAAAAGGTATTTTTACCCTCTTTTATAAAATCTTGGCATTACAGGAATGTATTAAAACAGTGCCTCTGTTGTGAAAGGTTATCCAGGGCTGAAGGTTTGAGGTTCCTTTTTAAGAATGCTATACATGTATATATCTAAAATGACTTAATCCTGTAGATTTCATGTCCTTCCCTTATTGGATGGATGGTCCCTTTTTATATTTAGAGGGAAAAAAAGTAACAAAATGTTTCAAAACTTTCCAGTGTTTTTTTAAATCTCAAAACAATTTATGAATAAAGTACAGGAGATAATTTTGCTTCATTTTACCAATGAAGAAGCCATGCCTTTGACCTGAAAAGGTTAAAAAACATTCTCAAGGCTTCACATAGGTTTAACACCAATTTTGAAAAGGTCTAATGATGTTTCAACAGATTTGGAATTAATGAACAGATTTGTGAATGATAAGGTAGAAAACATTCAACCTCTTCTTTGTGTTTGAAGCAGGAATATGACATTATCCAGTGAAGGGAGAAGTTTTGAACGGCCTGGCTACATTGACTTTCTTTGTGTTTTTTCTTTGCCTCCACTAATTGTTTTACAATACAACTGCTTTTCTTCTCTATATGATTTTAAGGCCCTTTGTAATATTCACATGTAGAGCTTCCGAATAATGTGGTAATATACCATAGGATGATAGGAAGAAGGTAAGGATGAGACAGACACTTAGACCTTTTCTCATTGGAGGTTGTTTTATGGCAGGAGTATGGCATCGGAAGAAGAATGGAGAAGATACTAAGATATTAGACCAACATTCAACAATATAATGTTGGGAGAAATTTTCCCTTCCAAGTCAGGCTCAGACTGGGACATTTTCTCTCCTCCTTGGTCTGGGAGGAACTATGTGGTCCATAAAATCTCCTAATTCTCTGTCCCCCTGAAGTTACTTCAGACTCTAAATATCCATGGCTACTGGGGAAGATGGGTCATGTTAAGAAATAACATACATGATTATATATTTATCATCAAAATTAATGATAATTATGCTGACAGCCTTTTTTCTCATTTCATTTTTTTTGGTCTTCAAAAAGATTTGTAACGATTCAGTGATGGCTCAGAGTTATGGTCGATATAATTTCTTCTTTTTCACTGGCTTCTACAGTGAGGATGTGAATTATATGTTAAGGTGTTTACCTGGCACCTGAGGACTGCCTGTGCTGTATTATACTACTAACCCTAAATTTCCTGACAGAAATTAACTTTATCCAATATTTCTCTTCTTCACTGTTGAGTGAAATTAAAGATTAACACACTCTCCCTTCCTTCTAATTGACATAATTAGATATCACATTAGTATATTCGAGATAAGTGGAGATTTACATTTTCCTAATTGCCTATTACTATTCTTTCCCCGTGCTGTGCTGTGAGGCAGCGCACATGGTCCATTGACTGTCCCTTGATTTTTACTCATTCTGAGATCTCCTTCCTTCCTTCTTGTCTTCATGAGTTATTAATTGGGCATGGTCTGGGCATCTAAACTGAGCACACAACTCAAAACATATATAATACATTTCATTTACTTTATAGACAGATTTAAAAGGAAAAGATAAAACTAAATATAAGTTTTAATAAATTTTTCTTATATATATAAAACACAAGAGTAATGGAGTCCAAGGAATAGTCTTTGGTATTTTACTGAATTCCATAAAAAGCCTGGGTTATGTTGCACACTGTGGCTAATAAAAATATTACCCATGGTAGGGCCCCCAACTTACCGATATAATTTCCATCAAGCTCATGGCAGTTTTATGTATGCATTTATAATGGGAGACTCTTAAATACTACTACTGTTCTATATCTAAGGGGCTAAAGTACTTCCAGGAAAGACTTTTTAATCTTCTCGTGTTTAAAAAACATAAAATGAAGTGATGACTGGCAAATGAGAGCAAGCCTGTTTAATATTAAGATTATGACGTAAATTGACAAAAGCCAAAGCATTCCAAGTCCTAGTTGCTAGGTATCTTCCCCTTGCTCACATCTGAGTATAATGATGTATTGTTAGCCTTCGCTGAGGTACAAAAGGGTTATTAGATTTTGGAGTCCCATATGCTACCCATGCTAAAGAAATCATTGAACTAATACTGCCTGCTCTTTTCCTTGGTTTCTTGCCACCTTAATTATAGTTCATCTGGGCTATGTATGTACTTGCTGCATTTATTAGGACATTTTCCAGGACTGTAAGAAAGCAGAGTGAAAGCTCAGGTAAGGGAATTGAAGCAGAATTTGCAGTTACAGCTTGAGGGAAGGTGTCATCTGGTGAGTCACCCAAGCAATCAGACCAACAGCACAAGCTACCCACAAATCATACCGCCTCAATGGCAACTACTGGCAAACTTTTCATAGAGCTTTTCAATTCAATCATGGTTCTGGTTTTTATTTTTAAATATTTGTGAGTGTGTGTATATGTGGTTTTTGTCAAGATTGTTTTGTCAGAATATATTTCTTTTTGAATGGTAGAAATTAGAGATGAACCATCTTACATTTCATCTTTATTTACCTAGCCTTTTTTAGATCAGCGGCCAGTCCTGTTTCTGCTGGTTACACTTCGTGGAAGATCTCTTCATGCACGGAGTGACATGACTGTACCAGGCACCTAGTTCTGTGGTCTAGATAAGACAGACTCTGGTTGATATGCATCTACCTGTGAGTTAGGGTAACTTCATTTCTTTCTCTAAGGTTACATACCACAAACAAAAATTGCTACTCTAAGAATATGCCAAGTAGTGTCAGAAAAGGTGACAAATTTAAATTCCGGAAGTCCAAGGAAGATTTTGCAAGTGTCTTTCCTTCTCTGTTTGTTTATAAATGCTTTCACTGTGTGTCCAGGGTGACTTTTCCTTACTCTCTGCAAATAGGACTATTGAGAACGTTTAGACAATTTTTTGTTTAAAACAAAACTTTCTTGTTACATTAACTGGCCTCTCCCTTCCCTCCCATAGTATCAAATATGTCCTTTCATTTTGGGTCTGATTTAGTGTTTTGCAAATCTGTGAGCACTAAGGGATAAATCTTGCTTTCTTTAAATAGTATGTAATTGACAAATGTGAACCAGCCATTTGCAATGGCTATATATTGCCATTTGCAATATAGGTGAGAGTACATTCTCTCTGCTTAGTGCTGGCAGGCCTTTCATTATTGTTACAGCTCAAATTGTTTTGGTAGTAAATTTATGTACTTTAAGAAGCATTTTTCCTCAAAAAATTAAGAAATTCAGTTTGAAATTAAAATTTGTCAGTATAAATTGGATTTCTTATAAGAGCCCACAGTAGATAATGGCCCTGGTCTGCATTTGGTTTTCGAGAGTGCTGTTTTTTTTTTTTTTTTTTTTTGAGACAGAGTCTCACTCTGCCCTGGCTAGAGTGCCGTGGCGTCAGCCTAGCTCACAGCAACCTCAAACTCCTGGGCTCAAGCGATCCTACTGCCTCAGCCTCCCAAGTAGCTGGGACTACAGGCATGTGCCACCATGCCCGGCTAATTTTTTCTATATATTTTTAGTTGG